>MU223742.1:5197989-5241995 GCA_018584345.1 Thuja plicata
AAAGCACTTTCTTTCTTAGATTAATTGCATTTTACTTCCATAGAGTAGTTGCAATTCATTCTTAGATTAGTTGCAATTCATTTTCATAGCTTAATTGCTTCTCAATTCATATATTAAGAGCATTTTCTCATAGACTAGTTACAAATTTCATAAGATTAATGACAATTCTTCTCATCTTGCATTCTTAAAATCCTCCATGTTAGCAATGGTCAAGTTGTTGGCTCTTGTTCCGAGGGTAAAACTCAACATCCACAACTAATTAGGAGGCAACAGGTTGCCTCAATCAAATTTGCAGAGCAAACAATTAATGTTTGTCTTTTTGAATTGAGCAATTGTGTAAAGATTGTGTTGTGTTTGTGTTGAATTCAGAGGTCTACACTCAGCATATAACAACATGAAGCCAAATAAGAAGAGAGAGATGGAGCAAGAAACTCATTACAACATTGTGAGAATGAGAATAAAAAAGAGAGAAGAAGAGAGAAGAACTACTCCATGAGAACCAACCTTAAGAAGTGAGAGAGAAGCATCTCTTAAGTAGAGATAAGTGAAGGAGTTTTCATGTAACTCTCATATCCTATGAGTGCCACATTCACATTAAGTGTGTGCCATGTGTAGGAATCCTCTTAAGGAGGAATATCTAATTTCCTTATTAAAGGAAATACAATAATGTGACATGTCCTCCTACTTGGACTAGAGGACAAATATAATATAGGATACCTTGGTTTATCCTTTAATTACATATTTCACCAAGGAAAGATTAATTTCTAATAGGTAGGCCTAGTAGTTTGACCTAGACTGTGGCAGAGTCCAAAAAAGTATCATTCAAATCCATGTTAGGTTCCCATTTTTGCAAGTCTAGGGATGACTTACCCATAACCCAAGGTCCACCACAGAGGGCTTTGGTCATGTCCTCTCAGTTGGTAAATGAAAAGGAAAATAAACCCTTCGGCATTGCAACAATATCTACTTGGCCTCATAAGAACCATCTTATCTGAATGAACCTTCGAACATCATCTATGTTCGGTTGCATCCCAACAAATTTTCCCACCAACATAAGATCGATTAGGGCCATAAAGTGGTCAATCACCTGATCAGGGATAAACATTGCAAATTCTCCCTTGGATGGATTAGATATGTTGTTTTCTTCTGGGAAGGAAGACTTTCCCGATGGTTTTCTCCCAAAAAGTGCAACCTAGGGACACTCAAGCGATTTTGACTCCCCATATTTTTTTATCTTTGAAAAGATTCTGAGCTCCTCCCCCCGGGTTTGGGGAAGCACTATCTCCTCATGGGTCCCCATCTCTTGAATTCCTGCTATCTTCCAAAATATTTGTTGCCCCACCATCCTCCTTACCTTTTGACTCCAGTGATTCACTAGAACCCTACACTGGAGCACCAACATGCCCACTCACTCTGTTACCATTGTTCCTTCCCATGCTACCATTCAAAATTTGTCCCGCTCCTAGTCCTACTCCTCCCATAATTCCTCACTCTTGTTTTTGTCAAAGTTGATCTTATTGTCAAAGTTGGCCAAAAAGTGGGACACACTATTGTGGGACCACCCTAATATGCTCGATACTCTTAATTATAACCTTCTCTTAGGAAGACCATGGTTACATACTATACACGTTGTTTGATCAATAGTTCATCACAAAGTTAAGTTCATCTATAACAACATCATGTATACCCTTTTTGTCGATGATAAAACCCAAAATTTCTTATGAGATAAATTTGATTCTCCTTCCATCCCTACAATATTTAAACAAAACATACCTTTTCCTAAAGATACTTATTCTCCTAGAAGTTCCCTTTTACTAGATGATTGGGGTTCATTAGACGTTACACCATCTTTTGTGGGTGAATACAAACTTCCTAACTATAACACAAGCCCCTTTAAAGGGCCCAGTGTTTCATTTGTCCAACTTGATTCTCAAAACAATTAAACTCATAATCTCCAATATAGTTTAGGATGTGTGCAAAAAATATTTGAGACTCATGATAAACCTATGGAAGCATTTGGTTTCAAACATTCTCCTTTGTCAAAATCCCATCCTTTACCATCTAATATTTCTTCTATGCCTAGCTTTAGTCAAGAGATCATTTTTCCTAACATGCTTTGTGCTGAGTTGATTACTCAACCTAAATGAAAAACCATAGTCAAAATCTTGTGAATCTCCCTTTTTGCATGTATCACCGATATCATGGCCACTCTACTAATTAATGTCAAGCTTTGCATTACAAAATTTATAAACTCATTGATTATGATATCATTCACATAACGTCGCAATGAGTTAATTTTCAATTATGATTTATTTAAATAATATTTAAGTTCCTATTATGTTTCTCCACACTATGTGGCATTGTTAGCCTCTCCATTAGGGGGCTTATTTTCATTCATGGTAGTACAATTTTCAAGTGTGATAATAATTTGTGAGTAACATAATAATCCCCATCCTCCTTATCTTTGTCTCTGCACTTGGGGGGAAAGGATAGTATTTTGATCTCTCTCTACCTTTCTAAGGATCCACTTTTCTCTAGGTTATAAGGTTGCATTTGTTTATCTTGTGATATCAAATCTTACATTGAATTATTTGTTTACATTAGGGATTATCTCTTATATAAGAGATGCATCCTTGATCATGATATTTTTTTATTTTTTGTAATTAGATATACATGGCAAGAAAATCCCTTACCTTGGGGAATAAAATCATGTCATCCTTCCTCAACATTCCCATTGACTTGAAATAGGGAAGGTGAATTCGTCCTTTCTTATTCCAAATCTCTTTTAGAAATCATTCAAAAGGATCCCTTTACACTTGTTGCTTGGTATATCTTTGCATTCGTCTGTTCCTTGACCTCATAGGAGTTGTGACCTCTTTGGCCAGGGCTGGGTGTTGCTTGTGGGATACCTCCTTTGTTTTTAAGGTTCTTTATAATTGGTTCTCTTTTCCTTAAGATGTCAAAATAGTCCTATTTTTCTATCTTAAGGAGGGGCATATACGACCTCTTTATTGAAAATATATTGTTTACTTTAAGCATGTCAGGTAGAGTATAGTAACATAATACAAATTTCTAGGGGAAAATCACTCTCCTTTGTACATTTTTTGTGGATTTCCTTGGATACAATGCTTTCCTCGGCTATCCTTAGGATTGGTTGAACTAGCATACCACATCTTGCTAGCCCATTTGACCTCTCCTTTGCATGTATTTTAGGATTGGTTGACTAGCATAACATAATTTTCTAGACTATTTAACCTATCCTTTTCATGGGTTTACTATCATAACACACTTTTCTAGACCATTCAACCTCTCATTTGCATAAATTTTCACGAGTTAACTAGCATGTGCTAGACCATCAACTCCTTATTTGCATTCTCTTTGATGAGTGGAAGTAGCATAACATAAATTGGCTAGATTGTTTCCCCCTCTTCTCTCTCTTTCTTATCTCTCTCAAGATTCACCTAGCACAACACATTTATCTAGTCCATGTCATATGTGATTGTAGTAATGTCTCCTCCATGATTTCATAGCATAAGACACCTTTCTATTTGATTGAACATGGAGTCTTATCTTATCTTTGATGTGTGACTTTTCTCCTTTTTAGGTGACCACTTGTGCTTTTGCAATAAATTTCTAAGCATGATATTAGTGGTGAAGATATTTTCTTTACTAATGTCTCTTCAACTAGTCAAATTTGAATCCTAGTAAGCTTTAGGCTTTTTTATTATTTTTTGTGTCCTTGCACATGGTTGTACGAGTTAGGATCCTTGGTTTGGGGGCTTGTGTCCTTAAGCTTAGTGATATATTATCTCTTTAAATTTTTTTCATGATCAAATAATTATCTCTTTCTCCCTCTTTCTTCTACTTTACTGTGAGCATGAAGCGAACTCGTACTCCCACTAAAGTGGAGGCTTAATGTGTCATCCTAAAAGGTAAACAATCATCATTAGGTGCTCAATTTAGCCACATTTTAGTATGTATAGGTTCCTACATTTGATTTCACATTATCCTAACATTCATTGGACCTTTATTAATTAAAGTTAATATTATGAGTCCTCTCTTACTGTATTTTCACCAAATTATTTCATTTTCTCACTCTAAGATGGGTCTTACCCCATTTTAAAGTTCAAGGCATGTTTTCCACATCTATTGATCTCATATCTATGTGCGGCTTATCTTTTGGAAGCTAGAACCGATTATCTTTGTCCCATTAAAATTTCATTGAATTTTGGGAGGTACATAATGACCACAAGGGTGCAGATTCATGACCCTAAATATGCACCCTCATATCTGTTGTGTACCCGACATTTTTTCTTGAAATTTTAGGAGTAATATTATATGGTTTCACACTCCCCAAAGGTATGCCCCATAGGTAATTATCATTTTTCTAAGTCAGCATAAAGGAATTTTACTTTGAGATCTCTATTTAAAGGCCTCCCTTTTCATTCATTTAACAACAATAACAAAATAGTTGGAAATCAACACAATCATAAATACAAGGAGATCATGTCAATTCAAGCATCCAAGTTTCCAATCCTTCAAAACGTCCTTCTTCTTTATCATCAATAATTGTGGAAAACTACAACATTCATGGTGTAAGGCATGTTTTTCATGATTTTATTTTGGGATTATGTGGATTTCAAGCTATTGCATTAACTCTTGTGATCACATCCAAAGAAGAATTGTTCCATCAAGGTATAAGGTGATTTAAAATTTAGATCCATCTTCTATCTCATATTTCCTTATGCAAATTTCTTTCATTTTCAAGGTTGATTCCTTGACGCATTCAAGGATGGAGAATCCCCTATGGAGATGTCCAAACCTTGCAGCTATAGACTACACAATGGAAATAAAAAAGTAACATAGAGAACAATAAGATTCTAAAGCCAACTAAAAACTTTATTAATTAGAGTTTCATCATACATGTCGAGCTATAAGGCCTCCCCGGTTTTGTCCACATACAATGAAAAAATAAAATTAGATCTATTCCTAGACCTATCCAAGCCCTTAGGCTATCAAACCTCTAGCCTCAATGCTAGATCTACTCTAGAATTCCTTTCCTACCCTTACAAATGGATACAAGCCCTAAATTTATACACAAAATCCAATAGGTTGGCCTCAAAAAACTTTACATATCCCAAGAAAAATGTGTCAGACTAGGTCGGCCTAAAT
This sequence comes from Thuja plicata, assembly GCA_018584345.1. NCBI lineage: Eukaryota > Viridiplantae > Streptophyta > Pinopsida > Cupressales > Cupressaceae > Thuja > Thuja plicata. The sequence goes on from MU223742.1 coordinate 5,203,162, forward strand.
CCCAAATAAATACAACAAATAAATGTTTCACAATGATTGATCCAACAACCAAGTAGGCCACACAACTGGTAAGAACAACTGAACCAACAACATAAAGAACACGACTATCCTATCAAGAAATCCGCCATAACTCATGTGAGATAACTCCAAATGAGTTGCAATAATAGGAAAATGATCCAAATGACCCCACCAACACATTAACATGACTACACCTTCCATAGATGCAACTAACTCGACCGAGATATCAAACACACCAACCGGTGACCAAGAACAGAAAACCTCACTTTAACCGATTACTAGGAACTCAACAACCCGATGAAGAATTAACAATATTTCACAATACTCTCCAAATCGAGAAGTGTGGTCATATTCATAGAATATATGAACAACTAGGAATAAACCCTCTTCACTGCTCTTGTCCAAGATCTCTAGAGATCGATCGCTCTTAGAATCTCTGCAAACTTCTCTGAAAAAAACACATTCTTCAATCTTGAAGTGAATAACTCCAAGATCATACAAGATATCCAAGAACCCTAGATGCTCCTACATCATTCCTAAATAGGGGTTTGATTGAGGCAAACCCCTTTAGCCAACCTTATCCCCACTTTTTTGTGTGCAAGAACATGCTAGGAAGTTGTAATTGAAGATCTGAGCTCCGCCGACCCCAACACAAGTCTCTACCAATTTTCATCCAAAAGTATTAGGTGCAGAATGGCTTAGGAATAATACACCTAGGTGTAGATGATTTTAGGCATTCTGCACCCTCCAAAATTAGTATAAAATTACATGTGAAAGAGCAGGAAGGTTGCAGAGCCTAGATTTGGAAGCACAACTAATTTCGGGACTCTAACAACCAGAAAAACAACAACAAAACATCATCTTCTCCATTTCTTCAAGGTACACTTGTGTTTATTGAATTTTCATTTCCAAGTACATAATATTTGCATATCATTCCACTTTTCATAATCAAATCCTTCTCTAAGGGAGAATACATATTCCCGATTAGTGCTTGAATCTGTATTTGAGCCTATTGGGGAATCATCCTCTCGAATGTGTGATTTGAAATGGTGAGGTAATCTATCTTGACAAACTGCTTTCCATTTTCTATTTTAAACTATCCACACATGACTCTAGTGCTATACAGTTATAAATTGAATGCGGCTCCTTCTTTTTAAGCACTTGGGTCAATTTAGACCACCTTTCTTGGCAAGCATCTTTGATTTCCTTACCCTGTATCATGAACAATTCCTTTATTACGCTATTGTAATCTTTTAATTTGCACTGATGTATTTTATCGACAGTTGTATTCCTACATAGCATTTCTATGAAGGCATTATATTTTTCCATTTGTATACATAAGGAAAAACATGATCTGCACCGTCGGTTTACTCTACACCGACAGACATGGCACAACACTACCTGACGCCAAGGTTACCCGACAAATACTATTCAATGTTATCCAATGACAAAAAGGTAAAGGAAACCCGACGAGTAACAACAGTCCAAGCTGATGGAAAAAAAAAGATAGGAACCCAAAAAACAAAGGGAACCCGATGAACATTTCAACAAAGCACACCGACAGACTTCAAGTTCAACCCAACAACCAAGAACCGACAGTTAGTTACATCCCGCAAAAAGTGGATCTAACTTTCCACGTTAGATAAATCACTGAAGTTGTATTTATAGCTTCTTGATGTACTTTTAAATCCATTATGTGTGGAGGAAGCAATGTATTTATTATTTTTTAATTAGTTTTACTGATTTAAAACATGCAAACTAAAGATCAAGGTCAAGTTGTAAACCTTGGATCTAATAGTTAACATTGTAATGCGTGATTCCAAGATAGGTCAAATACTTGTATAAATAGGTGCTCAATGTATTGAGAATATAAGTTGTTCAATAAAGATAGTATCCATGGAGAGAATCTAGAGAGCAGACAAGATAATTCATGCAGAAGGAAAGAAATAGAATCAAATCAGTTTCAAGAATAGAACAGAGGCTACCAACGAGCAGAGAAAAGGTATTCATCAATCACTTAAGGTGGTATTATTATTTTGAGAGCTTTAATGGATCTGTAATAAGAAATTGTAGATATCATATAGTCAGGTCAACATTTTTACTCATTCTAACAAGTGTAGTACACTAATGAAATCCTTTCAAGAAAGGTGGGCTTAACCATCCTATTGTAAATCTCATAACTGAGTGCACACTTAAATCAGTGTTGCTAAAGCTCTTAACAAAGTAGATCTTAATAGGTCTCCACCTTAATACTCCTAACAGGGTAGATCATCATAAGTGATCAAATTGTAAGCCTTAACTGACTCCCTTCCATTCTGCAGATAGTGAAGTTTTGTGGGTGCCATCCCCACCATAGTTTTTACTTCCTAACATGAGTTTTCTGTGATACCATAGCTTGTGTTATGTGTTTCTAATTTTTATGAATGTTTCTATGAATGTTGCAAACTATTAAAGGTTATGAATGAACAATACATGCATAAGAAAGAACAACAGTAATGGTCAGTAATGCAGTAATGAATGATTACTAATGATGAATTAGAAAGGTGTTAAAATTTTTAGAGGTACTGATTCACCCCTCCCCTCTTAGTACTACTTCCCATTAATTCCAAAAATTGGTATCAGAGCTAAGTCTCTTCTTGGAAGGCTTAAAGGTGTAAGAGAAAAGATCATACAATGGAGAAGTACAAACTTGATAAGAATATTGAGAACAAAAATCTTGAGATACAGATGTTCTATGAATAGTATAAAGAAGAGAGAATCAAGATGAGAGAGCTGCTGAATGAGAGAAAAGGTATAGCTACCCAGAACAATGAAAATGATTATCAAGAAGAAGAGATTATAGATTTCTTTGAATCCTTAGGATCAAATGCAAGTTATACATCAGATACATCAGAAGAGAACATCACAAATCTAAAGGAGATTAATCAACATCTGATAGAGAAAATAAAGATGCTGCAAATTGGTCAAGAGAGCCAGATGGTAAGAATGATTGATGTGATGAGTTCTTCTAGACAAGCTAAAATAGAAAGAACACTTGCTATTGATGAGAGAAGGAAGATTATAGAGAAACTACAAGAAAAGGAATTAGAAATTCAAAGACATGCTAAGCATAACCATGATCTCGCAAATCAGATTATTCTTATGAGTCAAGAAGCAAATAGAACAAATGTGGAGCTCATTGAAAGAATACAGATTATCGATGAACTAAGAGAAGAGAATGAAAAGCTAAAACATGAGGTTAGAATTTAGCAATAGCATAACAAGATTATTAGAAAGGATGAAGAGAGCAATAAAAGAATGGATGAATTTATTGAAGGACAACAAAGAGTCAACAACAAAAATAGTATAGGCTTTACCAAAAATGGAGAATCATCCAATCAAGCAAACTCAAAGAATGTCTATGAAAATCCAAGACCAAGAAAGCTGACATGCAATCACTACGGAAAGCAAAGGCAAACATCAAATGTATGCTGAGGTAAAATGAAAGGTATTCCTAAATCTACACCTACATTCATAGGATTTTGTTATAAATGTAACAAGAAAGGACATAAGGCTTATAAATGCAAGAATAAGATAGAACAACCAAAGAAGGAAACCTACATGGAAAAATATTGTCTTACATGCAAGATGAATGGGTACACATCTGAAGAATGCTGGAAAAAGAAAAGGCAATCATGGAAGCCTAAAGGTCAAAAGATTCCTTATCAACCAAAGAGAATAGGTAATCAATATACATGGGATTAAAATACATGGACAAACTATACAACATGTGGTAGATATGGTCACATTTCTACAAACTGCATGAGAGCATGGACCATAAGTCTAGAGGTTGGTCAAACCCCAGAATGGCATGCTTGCACTGTCATAAAGTTGGTCACCTCAAGAAAGATTGCAAAGACTGATTGACAGAGACAAACACATATCCTAATGGAAACACCATTGAATATATCTAGAGGGCAAGAGATAAAATGTGAATAAAAGCTTCAAGCAATGATGAAGCTGGGGAAAGCAATGAAAATGGTGACACCCCATCCAATGGATCCGGTGACATCATCACCTCCACTTAAGCTAAACAAGTAAGTATGGAACTACACTATACCAAGTCATATTTTCATCAGTTCCATTATACAATTAATAGATAGTCAAAATCTACATAATAAAGATTCATATTATGTTACTTGTTCCAATTTTGAGAAAACAACCTCGTCGGTATACACATACCAAAAATCATCGATGAACAAAGTAGATAAGTTGTTCTACACTTACCAAAAACTGTCGGTCAACACAAAAAGTGGCTAAGTTGCCAATGTAACCCGACACTCATCGGTAAGAAAGGAAGTTACAAGTTGTCACTATAGAATACCGATATCCGTCGGTACAAGAAACATTGTTAAAAACTATCCTGAGCAACTCAACTTTACCGATGATGTTTTGGAAAGTCTTCCCAACAAAACTCATCTTCATGTCCTGATGAGTCATTGAGCATTTATTACAAAGACTTAGGGCAAAAAGTCTATAAATAAATGATGGGACAACTTCATTTTGCACCCACGATTTGAAGAGAAAGCAAAGCAAAAAAAAGAGAGATTAAAGAGTAGAAAGTAGAGCATCCTTGATCAATCTAAGCACACAAAAAATAGATCTTTCACCACTATTGCGGATTTAAGTAAGTATCAAAGGCACCAAAAGATCTCTGTCATTATTTTTCAAGAAAGCCCTAAATTTCTAGAATACCCTAAAACTTAAAAATAATGGCAACCACCTCAAGAACTGCTAAAACCAAGAATGATAAGAGGAATGTGGTTAAGTTGATCAAGAACAGTACATGTGTAGAGCCCAAGTATAAGATCTGCCTAGAAATTGCATCGAAACCTGATGAAACTAACGCATTTTCAAAAATCCCATCTAGGGTTTTGTTCATAGAAGATGTTAGGTCTTATATTCACTGCAAGACCACAGAGATAGGTGATCTTGAAATGGATGAAGCTTACAAGAAGCTTTGTGATGCCGAAGGGAAATTGAAGGAAGAGAAAAAACTCTTGGAAGTCAAAGGGTTAACTAATGCCCTACATTTCCTGAGGGAATTTAAAATAGACTGGATAAGGTTAGTCTTGAGAAAAATGCATGACAAGAAGCTATGGCTAGACCAACCAAAGAAAATAACCAAGGATGTCATTTACACTGTCACTAGTTATCTGATAACCAACAAGCCTAGGGCACACAAGCATCCATCCATGAAAGAATTTGAAAAACTCACCAATGCAGAAGGGGACAATAGAGGGCTCAAAGTGAACATAATCACTGACGAAGAACTAAAATTTGGTGCATGTGTAATTGGGTATAAGATTTTTCAAGAAAGAAGATTGAACAACATATCTGCAACATCAGTAAGAATAGCTTACAAGATAGTGACCAAAGGGATTTAGATGGATCTGTGTGAGATCCTATTAAAACAACTTGATGAGAACATGCACACAATTAGGTCTACAAAGACCAACACATGTAAGTTCAGCTCACTTATCATGTGTATATTTTTCTATTTTCAAGAATACTTTCCTTCAGTAGGAAAAGTAAAATGGGACACCACCAAACCGGTAACCCAATAGATTAGTGAACTGATTAAGTCACTAGGGGACAATTTTGAATCTGTTATGTCTTCTTACTTCCTTAAGTTCAAGGAAAATATGATGGAGAGGACTAGGATTCCTAAACAACTTGTGGAAAAAATATAAAGATGAAATATGTTTCATGGTGGACACATATTTCACCCATATCAAACTAGTTGTACCAAGGATAGCTTGGTTAGCACCAATAGATTATGAGATCAATATTGATCAAGCTACAAGTGCAATTAATGCACTAATAAATGAGCCTGTTGACAACAAACAACCTAGGTTTGGAACCTATGAAGAGGCCATATATAAGATAAAGAGAGGCCTAGAGATAAAGAAGACTATCAACAAAAAAGATAAGATGGTTAAGAATCTCAAGGAGATTCTATCGGTTATAGAAGAAGAACAGGAACAACCGGAGGAAACCGATGAATAGGGCACCATCGGTGTGGAACAAGAAGAACATAAATTAGATTCTGAGGAGACTGAATATGATACACCTCCACCTCCACCTCCTACAAATAAGAAGAGGACAAGGAGTCAAACTGCTACAACCGATACAACACCTCTTAAGAAAGGTCAAGTGAGGACCTGTATGAGGAAGCAGCCAGCAAAAAGAACAAGGTAGAAAACTGTGAAAACAACACCTCCAAAGATGAGGAAAAGGTTAGTTAGGAAAAAGACTAACATAGAGGACACTAAAGATGATGAGCCTGATGTGGCAAAGAAGATCTACATGAATCAAACAATTGATGAAGCTTCTGAGTCTATTGCTACATCTAGAATCATGTCTGACAAGAAAATCAGACAATGGGATACACTAAACCCAGACGACTAGAACAAGATGCAAGAGGCAGTTATAAATTCAATGATCAGGTACAAATATGCACTGGCTGAATTTGTTAATAAACTACCTAAAGAGCTGGGTAACAGGGTATACCAACAATGGTCATATGCTTTGCAAACCAAAAGAGAAGCAAGGGAGAGGGTACTAGTAACACTAATGCCTCCTGAATCCAAGGTTGAAGAAATCAAAGAAATACTCAAGAAGCACTCAAGTAAATTTGTAGCCAAGATAAGGGCATACAAAGTATTAGAGAAAAAATTCATTGAGCTAGATATTATGATTGAAACTAAATGGAGATAACTCCTAGATATGCCAATAGAGTCAACAAGTCATGAGGAACAATTACTTCTCACTGACACACCTCATAGAGAGGAGGAAAAAGACAATGCAAGTCCTCAACACATTGCTCTGGACAATACTGAAAGTGATAATGAACCCATAAGCTTAGACACAGTCATGGATGATCTTGACATCCAAGATATCGCCAACTATGACTCTGATAAAGATCCAAAGAAGAAAGATGAAGTAATATTCATCACACTTAAGGATCGGGAACAACAATGAGAGTTGAAGACATCAAATGATAAAGATATGAATGTTGCTGATGAAAAAGTGCAGGACACTTTAGTCATGGAATCCAAAGAACCAAACCCTGCATACCAAGTGCAAAAAGATGAGGATGTCAATGCTCAAAAAGATCAAATCAACGAGCAGGACACCACTCTGGATATAGCCCAAGCAACCACTCAAAGCAATATGCCTGTACTAATGAAGGCAATCCATATTTTAGAGGGTAATGATGGATCTGAAGTAAAAGACATGAGCACACCCGAGTACAAGGGTGATGCTGAAGCAAAAGACACCACAGATAATTCAAAGGAAACAACTATAGAGAAGGCTACAATCGATGATCAGACAGATAAGTCTGCTGATAAAAAAAAAGAGGAAACAAAAAAGGAAGAAGGCGACACACAAATAGAGAAAGGTGAAGAAGCAAAGAAAGATGAGAAGGAGAAGCAATCAGAAGAAAAATCTGCACAGACACCCAAGGTTGAAGGAGAGACGTCTTCACAAAAATGTCAGGTGCCACCCGAGCAGAAAACACAAGAAGCATCTTCCAAAAGGCCTTCACCAACCACTTCAGAGAGAAAAAATAAACTAGCTATGGTATTTCATACCTCTGCATCCCCACAAATCTCAAAGACGAAGAAGGGAAAGCATAAGAATCCAGTAACTCTGGATGAAATCATTGAGATTCTAGTTTGTGATCCAAGGACATTGGATCCAAATGCATTGACAAAGTATGTCAGGCTCTATGAGAGAAAAGCAATACAAGAAAAACTAAAAAGAGCCACAAAGGAGGCTAAGGTACTAGGAGTAGCAAGAGGTATACTTCAATAGATTGTACCAGATGTAGATATTGATCAAAAAGCTTCAATGATTGATAAACTGGTAATACTCACAAATGCAATAACATCTCAGAATATTGATGTTGAGAAGGTTATGGAAGAGAGACTTGAACAAAAGTATGAGTTCAAGCTAGCTGAGAAGATAAGCTAGGAAGTGGCATTGAAAAAGGTTAAGCTATTTGAATTGGTAAGTACAATTGATCCGATCATATCAGAAGCTATTACCTTAATATATAAATTTTGCACTCTAGATCAACTCACTCAGGATTATACCGACCAGATAGCACAAATTGATGATGATCTTAAGTCAAGTGCACAAAATCTCACAAATAATGAAGAAGAAATTAAATTGCATGATGAGAAAATCAAACAGGCTCAGAAACAGAGACAAGACATATAGATTGTAGAGATGAAGTACAGAGATGAGGTTAATGAGATCCAAGCTCAACTCTTACTGACACTTTCACTCCTGCAACAACATGTGACAGAGGCAAATACATTAATTACCACCCCTGAAATGTCTGTCCTAGAAAGCATTTATGATATGCACACAAGGCTAGAGATACAACACATGGCACTAGAACAATTGAAAGAAAAATGGGAGAAAATGCAAGAAGATATCAAGGCAACCCATTCCAATATACTTGACACATTGTAAGTTGCACATTTTTGTCACAATTTTGACATATTATAAGTTGTACATTTTTTTCATAAGTATCAAAGAAAGGGGAAAATTTATATGTTCACTCACCTCAGTTAAAAGGGGGAAACAATATGTATAGTAAAAGAAAAAAGAAAATACAAGGAGGAAATAATATGTACATACAAAGAAAAGAATATAAAATGTATAGTATACATGTACATATACTTATACTATACCGATGCATACAGTTAGGTGGATTCATATGATGACAAGGATATAAACAAGGTGTACATACTAAACACTTTAGTATTATGCACATATCGGTTTTTGATACTAATGTCAAAGGGGGAGATTGAAGGCATTATATTTTTCCATTAGTATACTAAAGGAAAAACATGATCTGCACCATCTGTTTACTCTACACTGACAGATAGGGCACAACAGTACCCAACACCAAGGTTACCTGATAAACACTATTCAATGTTATCCAATGACAAAAAGGTAAAGGAAACCCGACGAGTAACAACAGTCCAACCTGATGGAACAACAAAGAGAGGAACCCAACAGACAAAGGGAACCCGACGATCAGTTCAACAAAGGAATGCTGACAAACTTCAAGTTCAACCTGACAACCAAGAACCGACAATCAGTAACATCCCGCAAAAAGTGGATTTGACATTCCACATCAGATAAATCACTAAAGTTGTATTTATAGCTTCTTGATTTACTTTTAAATCTATTATGCGTGGAGGAAGCAATGTATTTATTATTGTCTTAATTAGTTTTACTAATTTAAAACATGCCAACTAAAGATCAAGGTCAAGTTGTAAACCTTGGATCTAAGAGTTAACATTGTAATGCGTAATTCCAAGATAGGTCAAATACTTGTATAAATAGGTGCTTACTCTATCGAGAATAGAAGTTGTTCAGTGAAGATAGTAGCTATGGAGAGAATCTAGAGACTAGATAAGAGAATTCATGTAGAAGGACAGAAATAGAATCAAATCAGTTTCAAGAACATAACATAAGCTACCGATGAGCAAAGAAAAGGTACTCATCAATCACTTAAGGTGATATTGTTATTCTGAGAGCTTTAATGGATCTGTAATTAGACATTGTAGATTTCATATAGTCAGGTCAACATTTGTACTCATTCTAAAAAGTGTAGTACACTAATGAAACTCTTTCAAGAAAGGTGGGCTTAACCATCCTATTGTAAATCTCATAACTGAGTGCACACTTAAATCAGTGTTGCTAAAGCTCTTAATAGATTAGATCTTAATTAGTATCCACCTTAATACTCCTAACAGGGTAGATCATCAGAAGTGATCAAATTGTAAGCCTTAACTGGCTCCCTTCCATTCTCCAGATAGTGAAGTTTTGTGGGTGCCATCCCCACCGTAGTTTTTACTTCCTTACAGGAGTTTTCTATGATACCATATCTTGTGTTATGTATTTCTCATTTTCATGAATGTTTCTATGAATGTTGCAAACTATTAAAGACTATGAATGAACAATGCATACATAAGAAAGAATAATAGTAACAGTCGGTAATGCAGTAATGAATGATTACTAATGATGAATTAGAAAGGTATTAAAAGTTTTAGAGGTACTGATTCACCCCTCCCCTCTCAGTACTACTTCCCATTAAGTCCAATAGTCTACCCACTCATCAATAATTTTCTCTAGGTTTTCAACCTCTTCCCTAATATAAAGTGGATGATTCTTTTCTCACTCTCTATATGCTTGTGATAGGTCACATCTTTCCTTCTCATTCCTTATATAATAGATCAATGCTCTTATCTATATATCTCCCACATAGAAGAGGGAATTCTAGTTGGAATTGTAGGGTACAACCAAGTTGTGTAAATAAAACTGACAAAGTTGATCTTGCATATCCTATGGAACCCTAGAAAAAAAGAGGAATGGCCTTTGTGTGATTAATGAAATAGGTAGGTCACTCAACAATTGACTAGTTTAGAAACATAGGAATGTATCCTACAAATAAAGGGAATGAACCCTAGTTGGTATCCTGTAGATATGTAACTGATTGTCTAGATCTACCATGTGTTCCAAGATAACCTTTAATTTCTTTATTTCTGCATCCTTTTCTTATAGTTGCACATCGTAAGAAATATTAAGTTTATCTTTTTATTTTTCCCACTATTCTTTATACCACACAAATTTCAAATGTTGTCGACATTATTTGATTCATAGGATCGTATTTGTGAGTAAAAGAACAAACTTGGAAGTGATTTGTGCTTCAACCATATCTTCTATCCTAATTTTCTTCTTATTTTGTTGAGGTGTGGCATATGTTTCCATTTTCTTTAATTTAAATTCAAGTTCTTGTTCTTTATTCCTTGAGTGTTCCAACTATGCTTCTAAGATTCTAATTCTTATAGTGCTACTTGAATATCATCGTCATCAATGTCATCAATGACTACATACTCAAGATCATGTCCTCACATTGGTTCTAGTTTTACTAGATATGCAAAATGTGTTAGGGAGTTTACCATTGGGACATCTTTAGTGTTTAGAGGCTCGAATATATTTTTAGCATATGGCATATCATGTCCTATATTTGATTCAACCTCTTGACCATATGTTTCTTCCCAATTTTGTGACTCCTCACACTTTCCTTGTTTTGTTTCCTCTTGTAAATTCTCTTTTTTTATTTTAAACATCATCACTCAGAGGTGCCCTAGTGTTTTAAAACCAAATTTCTCTCTCAAGACCAATATCTTCATTGGTAAAAACATGCCCCGAGTCCTTTGGTGTTTTTCATTTCTTGCTAAGGCACCTAGAACGTCTCTCAAGGGTTTTTACCTCTTTGACAATCTTTTTATTTGATTTTGGTTCAGTCTTGTGAATAGTCAGGGGTTCCTCAGGAATGTCTCCCAAATGACATTTTTCTCTTGTCTCATCTCCCCTCAGACTCTCTTCACCTTGTTTTTCCTCCTCATTATCCTTCTCCTCAACCCTCAACTCTTCCTTCTTAGACTTAGGGGTTTTTACCCTAGAGGGTTTCTTCCTTTTCTTCTTTCTAGAAAAGGAAGAAGTTGACTTTTATTTCATCAACTGAGACTTGAGTGAAGAATTATCTTGTTCTAGTAAAGACATAATTTTTTGTTCTCTCAAGGTTATAGGTGTTCTTGCATTAGCCATGGGTGGATTTTTTCTAGGGGTTCCCTTGTCACCATTGTGTTTTTTATAATTCTTTATATTAATTATTCCTCTAAATCCCTATGGCCATGTGAAATTCTCTTACTAGTAGGATAATCAAGAAAATTAAAACTCTCATCCCTAATATCTAATTCTTCATTTTCCAACTACACATTATTATGTTTATTTCCTTTATCCACTACTTTCTCATGAGGAATGTCCAAGAATTTCATTGGGTAAGTTTTCCCATTCATTGAATTTAGCCTAGGAGACATTGGGATACTAAGAGGAAATACTTATTTTCACTAGAAACAATAGTAAATAGTCATGTGACAAGGAGGATTGAGTTATTTTCCTTTTTTACTTCATTTTCACTCTAGTTAACATCCTATGCAGGTAATTAGGCATATTAACAAGTCTATTATGTCATAAATGACTCTTCAACTTAAAATGAACAGTGTATAAAAAAGAGTGGAAACCATCAAATGTTATGTACCTAATAATGTGGGTAGAAATTTCTCTCCATAGTGGTGGTAAATATAGTTGTTGTGTGCCCTGGCTAGTAGACTAAAACTCATCACCTGGTCTTGCAAATTCAACCCTATCAGACTCTACATTCATTGATGGTAGGTATTCTTACCTCATCCTAGGGAGCCTTGAAAGTTTTTATATAGTCACCTCTAACACATGCACCCTAACACCCTTAGTGATTGCTTCTTTATTGACTAAGGTCTCAAAAAATTCCTCTGTAATTGCATGATTAAACTCATTCAACCTTATAAAATATAAAATCCACCCTTACCTTTCAAAGAAAGGTAAAATGCTGGCATCTCTTAACACTATCCTATAATAAGCTAGTTCCCTTTGAATTGGGGCACTACTAATGATTGCATATCCTTTCATTGCTTCTACAAAATTCTCTTGTCTTCTACTTATAATCGCCCATGTGATTTTATCAATACTTTGTGTAAACTAAACTCTAGTATGCACCTTCTTAGCAATACATACACTCCATTTTGTAGCTAACTTTAGATTTTTCCATAATTAATGCGTTACAACTAATTTAGTCTTTCAAAAAATACAAAACTATCTTCACTCATGAGAGTCTTAATTTTCTTTCATAATTAATATTGTAGCTTGTAGATGGAGTAGTAAAAAATGTCAAATCGAATCCCATAACATAGTGACACATCAGTTTATCATACTTAAACTTGACCCAAAATCTACAACTTGTCTAGTCGTGCAAATGATACACATGTACTTCACACAATTCACATGACACATCCTCCCAAACTTAAATATTAATTTGTCATCAAATTATGACTAGGAAGGGAGGTGTCCAAAAATAGGCGAGTGGAAAAGATTTGATAATAAAATGGGATACACTAATGATGTAATTGTTTGATTGCAATGATTAATTACAATTACATTATGTAAAAGGAATAAAATAGAGTATGTGTACCTATCATGATAAAAAGTACAATACTAGATCTTTATATGATCCAAAAAGATAACGATGAAAATATGTGGAAGTGGTTGACACGAATAGTAGAAGCATGATTATGATGACAAAAAGTTTTGAAAAGGGTAAGTAAATCAATGGTTGCATGTTGAATCTAATTTGGAGTTGTTGAGTGTGATAACACTTTGTTCAAAACTTGAAGTCAGGTCCCATGAGTGGTAGATGACAAGTCATTTACTTATAATTATTCATGTCTATGTAGTATTATGGAAAGAAAAAAACTGAAAAGAAAACCTTTTGATGAATATAGTGCAGTGTGTGCATGTTAAGGAATTTTTTTATTTATGAATCTTCACGAGTTGCAAGTTAACCAAATGGTTCATTAGCAACATGTGGATATTCTAAAGGTTAATCTAGTAGTGGAATTTGTGAAGTGGTGGGATCATTAGCTGAGGTGGATGGAAGCATGGTGGATGATGGTATGATGGAGAGATCAATGAAATGTGGTGAAATGGGTGTTAATGGAGGAGATACTATGAACTAAGTCTACAAATGTTGTAGAATTCCTTCTTATTGTGTGTTTTTTATACAACTTGAGCCTATGTCCATTGTTAGTTTCCTCTCCATGGTTGAGATGATATATTTTGAGCCCATTTCCACTGATTATAATTGAATGTCTAGTAAGGATATGAATAAGGACACCCCCCTTATCATTGTATCTAATTAGAACTTCAATTAACATTCCATGGGTAGTTTACTGGTCCCCATGGTTGGGAATTCAATCATGTAGTATTTTGATTGAACCCAAATGATACATTACCATAAGATAACAAATCAAGAGGCATACCTTGTTTTTGTTTCTATGGTTTCCTTTGAGAAATGTGGAACACTTTTCTCTCATCATCTTCTACTACTTGGAACTCTAGTTGTGAGGACTTCTCTTCAGATATGGTGGCGACCTTCTTGTATTTGCGGGGTGTTTTCTTTTGTTTCTAATGTAGGAAATATTTGGTGAGCACAACATCAACCTCCTCTTTCTTCTTTTTTAATATTTAGAGTGTCCAATTGTGTGTCCATGTGGATGATTATGTCCTCCTTCATATTTGAGTTCAAATTACTAAGTTTCATGCGAGAGACACCATTTGAATATTTGGCAATAGGAAACAGATGGTTGCTCCTATTTTTCTTCAACATTGATCTTCAATAATTGCAAGACAACTTACAAATGTTTTCAAAGACTGAATGAGTAGAGTAGTCTGGAAGAAAATTGTACCATTTCATAATGGTTCCCTTAAGAGACCAAGATAATAGTTTAACCAGAGTACATAATATAGATTATTATAATTACTACACTCAGTTATGAAAGAATTAATGTCCAGATGTGGATCCCCTTCTCTATTGTACCTTTCAAACTTCAAGGACTCAGACCCCTATGGAAGTGGTGTTCTTAGCACTTTCATTTTCAAGGGGTTTTGACAATAATAATGAGGTAGAGATATTGGATTAGTCATAGTTGATATGCCTACCAATTATTGTTGTAATTGTCCCATATTTTCTAATATGGTGTAAGAACAAGGTTATGGAGTAGAGGAGGTGGAGGTGGATTACATCTACCCCTAGGGGGAGTAGAGTAAAATCATTGACTTGTCCCCCACCACCACCTCCTTGAATAGAATTGGAGTTCACACTAGTATTCTATAAAACTATATCTCAAGTTGTATCTATTTGTATTGATATTGGGAACAACACTACTATTCAAAAGGTTGGTATTAGGTGTTGATCCCACCATGTATAATGACACCCTGGGTATGGAAATACCAATATTTTCTCCAATAATATTTGACTTATTTTTCTGAGAATAAGGGGGAGGAAGAACATATCATCACCTACTATCATTCCCAATGCTAAAAGCACTTTGAGACCTTCCTTATCTGCTATTAGTTAATAGTGACTCTCTCTAGATACAAACAATATTTCTAGCTTCAGTACAAACACCCCATTTTTGAAGAAAATTCTCAAAGTACCTTGGTTCTCCTTGAGGGATTGAATCTTATCAAACTCAATAGTAAGAGATGATTCATGATCCACTATGAGAGGAGAATCAATTTGAGAGATTGTTGGCATATAATTATAGGACCTTACCTTTGGAGAGATGTTAAGTCCCAATATCGATCCTATGAAGAATTGGGATCCACTAGTATCACTAGGATCCATATTCTTGGAAAAAATAGGACCTATCTTGGTAGGACTATATCAATTAATAGGAATGCTATGTCCCAAATACCTTTGCACAATGGTTCCCAAAGTGGTCTGGGTTGTAAAGTTCATAGGAGTTCACAACATCCAACTGAAGAGGATAGATTTACCAAATGTGAGCTTCACATTGGGTTCACAAAAATGTGGAGAAGGAAAAAGTACACCAACCTTGAGACTAGTTAAAGTCCTGAAGGATGAAAATTTCGATGTGCTTCCTCACTTCTACTAGTGTGTTGGTGAGCTAGGAGATCTAGACACTAAGTGTGATAAAGATGATTTTATGAATTAAGAGTCTAAATGAAAATAGATAGAGTGATTAAGACATTTAAGATGTTAAGTATGAAAAAACATGAATAACTTGAAGAGACTAAAAGATAAAAATGTTTTAATTACAAAAGATGAGAGAGGAAGTTATAGAGACTAGACACTGAACTCTGCAAACTCTCTACCTTGGAGACATGCATGATTGAAAGAAGACAATGCGAGTGCGAGATGCTAGCTAGACGTATGTTAGTCTTGTACAAACAAAGTATAGAGATGGAACAAAAAATGAGGAAAATAATAAAGTACTAAGATGACAATAGAGAAATAAGTATGATAAAAAAAGATAAAATGAGTATGATTATATTATGGAATAAGATAGAGAAAAAAGATAACAACAAATTTTATGTTTGATGAGGCCACTATCTCGAACGTGTCTCTCCACGAAACTGCACACATGAAAATAATGAAAAATGTTGGGTGGTTGTTTAGAGACCTTCCCTAGTCAGATTCCTTCTTTTGTGTTTCCACTCCATGGTAGTCAAATAGACACCATAAAGATAGATGAAGAGACTACATTGAAGAAGTAAATAACAATAAACAAGATATAGATGAAGAGACCTAATATGTTATCAAAGACATAATAAATAAAATGGAAGGCAGAGACTCCCCTCATTGAGGTAGAAGCCAAATGACAAAGGTGGTAGTAATAACATACTTTTGATGTGATTATAAGCTCAAAAACATGATAGAAGGCTTGAGGATGAAGTCAAAATCTATGTTGAATAATCAAGAAGGGTGGCCAAATTATCAAGAATCTTGTAGAGTGCACAAAGAAGACTCAATGAATCTTGAAAATGGTAATAAAATGTATGAATTCAAATCCCAACATCAATGGGCAGTAGAATGAGGTGTTACAATTATAGGGTAGCTTCTCACAATACTTCAACGATAGTTTACACCTCTGTAGATTTGTGAATGAGTGTGCATCACACAGATGTCTCTATGGTGCACATGCACCCTATATTATCTAGGTCATGTGGAAGAGATTCTAAATGAGTGGAATTGGGGCTAAGATTAGCGAGCTTGAAGTGTGACATGGATTTTGTGTCCTTAGGCTAAGGTAGGAGCATTGCTAAATGGAAAATTACACCAAGGTGCAAATTTGCGACATTACATAAGAAAAGCATTGTATGTAAAGAAACTTGTTGAAAAAATGGCACACAAGAATAACCAAGAAAAGTATTACATGCAAGAAAATCTTCTAAAAATGGTGCAAAGATGAATTTTCTTTTTTTTTTCATATTATTTAATTTTTTATTCTTAGTAAAGTGGTGAAAGAGGAATTCAATGTTATTTATGTCTCCAAAATATTCATGTTTCTAAAGCTAAATGTTCATCTTCATGAGGTAATATGTTATTTCTTATGGTAAGAGGGTTTGTAGGGAAGATGGAGGTTTGGAATTAAAAGTAGAAGGATCATCAAATTGATGAGCACAATCTAGTGCTGAGAGGGGGGGTGAATCAACATGCTCTAAAATTTGACAATATTATCCCAAATCTGAAATAACTTAATTATTGATCAACAAAAGACAAAGAAAAGATTCCAGACACACATGAACACCATATTTACATGGAAAACCTAATATGAAAAAATATTGGTGTTAAAATATACTCACTATATAAAAATAATTGATTATAATATTTTAGGCTTGAAGCCAAGGAATTCACTGCCCCTATCAATTTAGGAACACTACCAAGTATTATAATAATCTAGTTTTTTTGATCAACCACAATAATTTTCCAATCAGATTCTTCAAAAAAATTCTTAGTTCCAATTTTTTTCATAGACCTTCTCTTTCCTCATAGCTATCCTCTCTTAGACTCTTTCCAATCTCATTTATTTCCATCAAGATATATAGTGAATTATTCATTAGACAACTCAACAAGGTTGACCACAGAAAAAATGCATTACTGAGACAAAGTTGACCACCTCACACAAAGAGGTCCACTCTAGGAAGTAGAGAGGACTTAAATACATCCTAAAATATATTTTCCAATCAATATAATTAATTTTTAAGCATCACAACTATTTCCAAAGTTGGACCTAAAGGTAACATGTGAAAAATCATTAAGAACAAGTTATTGGTCGACCCCGAAACATTCCTCGATGCATGAAAGGTCATCTAAAGCATAAACCATCATTGAAAAACACCATAAGCCTCTTATAATTCCCATTGACCAATATCTACACCCGACTATCATGAATCAAGTCATCATAGGAAGCTAACTTATCCAAAAACCAATAGAGATAGCAAAAAAGCCCATGTGACAACAAATATTTACTTCCAGAACAAACCAACAAAAGGTATCTAGACTAAAACAATATACAAACTATTTGACCAAGTACACCAAACCTCTAACCATGAAATTATTTTGTAGATAAATGCAATTCATTCTCCAAGATTTTCCAGACCATCTAAGAGCCAACATTACTTTAAGGAAAAAAACGCATCAAATATTTATCAATAAATCATTTTGGGAACCTCTCCAAATGATAGAGAAATATTTATAGTAGTAATTTATTAAATCCAAAGATTCAAGTATCCATAATCTCAAGACATACTTACAATACTCTTTCAACATTACATAAACAAATATTCTTCATCAGTTAATGTCATAACCTTAGTAAACAAATCTTCCTCCTTAATCAATGTCATATCCTCATACCTTCTTAATCCTCTTTTCAAATATTCTTCATCATTTAGCAAATATTCTTCCTTAATATTGATTACAACATATAATTCCTTTACAGACAAGCATTAATGCCACACAAGAAATGTTGACATCAATGACAATCATAATGCTAAAAATATCCACCTTTTTCATTGATAAAAATACCAACAACCTCATCAAATCCTAACTTTATTCTCCCCCTTTGACACCAAGGATAAAGGGTTTTCCTTCCCTAAGATTTTGAAACAAAAAAACATGATTTATCCCCCTAATTGAGGAAACATATTTTCTATAATCCAACATGCAACCACTTATAAGTACTGCTACCCATGAGAGCAACCATAACATCAATCCTAGAGAAAAAATATGTGCAGTAGTTCTCCCCTATAAAGATGCATACCTTTTATGCATATAGTTCAAAAAGTGAGGAGAAATAACCCCTAATTTCTACCTAAGATACTAAAAAGTATTCTTATCCAGAGCCTTGGTAAAAATGTCCACAACTCATTCCTTGGTGAGCACATACTCCAATTTTACCTCCTTCACAACAACTTTCACTCTGAAGTAGTGAAATGTGTTTTCTTCTTGAGTGCATTACCATATTCTTAGAGATGTTAATAGAGCTATTATTATGACATATTATCAGAATTGCCTCATCAAAGAATACCTCCACATCCTTAAGAGTCTTCTTCATCTAAATATGAGTATAGAAATATGTTTTTGCAATATATTTCTCATATGTTGTGTATAAAGAAACTGAATCTTGTTTTTTACTCATCTAGGGGACTAACCTATCTCCTAAGAATAATTATCTACCACTTGTACTTCTCCTATCATGGTTTTTCCTTCATAAATATAGTTTCTTTGTTCCCTTATGATCTTAATTATTTCAATAGATCATCAAAATTAGTTACCTCTTCATCTTCTTCAACTTCTTGATATTTATTTGTACTTTTTTCTTTCACTCTCTTTCCTTCTTTATCAAATGGTTTTTATTGTGTCTTCTACTTTGAGTTGTCTATATTTGATGTACTAGTAGACTTTGTAGGTGGACTTGCAGATGGTGGAGCTTATTTTCTTGTTTTTCTAGTCTTTGATGAGGATTCAATGAGAGTAGTGCTTGGAGTGGATGCATCCACATCAATCAGTTCCTCTAATTTCTTCTTATTTACTTCTTCTCCAACTACTTATTTCTTTCTTCTCTCAACTTTTGAATTTATATACCAATTTTGTATGCAATATGTTCAACTTCTTTTTAATTTCCTATGTTTTCTAGTTTTGTTTATCTCTGAGTGCACTTTTAGTGTCTTTTCTTTGTATGTACTGAACCTCTCTTCATTAGGATCAACAAGTATTCTTAGAAGATATTGAGCATAATAATTAATAATGATATCATCCACTTCACATCCCATAGGCATAACCCAATAATTTCTTGGTTCAACTGCTTCCATCAAACAATCATCATCTCAACCATAAAACCTATTGTGTCCTCATAGTTTTCCACAATGGATCTTGGAATTCTCTCTCTCAACTATATTTTCTCTTGAAAATATTTAAAGAAATCCCATAAGGTAATCCTCCTAGATTTATTATCAAGCATGTAGTACAATTATCTCATTTGTTCTTCCAAAGGTCTATCAGTAGACCACTGAATCCTTGCAATGCTAGGGAATTCATTCAAGAAGTAGAAGAAAAGATATAGACTCAAAGGACCATACTTAAAGATTTTCTTCTTGTCCTTAATATTTGTAATATTTTGCAAAAATTGAATTGTAAGGACATCACACCAATCAAATTCACCATTTTCTTTTATCATCCTATGTGTTGAATAGATAACAGTGCTAGAAACTGAGTTCTCTCTGCTTGAATGATATATATTGTAACACAATACCATAGTTGTGAACCTCACATCAGGTTGTATGATGTCATTTATTGTCATATCCCTCTTATAAAACTATGCACTAGTAACTTTAGTGAAAAGATCATTTTTAATTGATTTGAGTGCAGGAACATCACCAGATGCATTAAAGCCAATAATAATGCTTATGAACTCCTTGTTTATCTTATAAGGTTTGTCTAGACAGATGTACTAGTCGTGTATTCTGCTTATGACATATCTTATCTAGTCATTCTCATCAAAAGTAATTAATTTCATAACCTATTCTATATTCTTCTCCTCTAAGAACTTATACTCATCTTTTATATTAGAATTCAGTAATAATTCTTTAAACAGATGATGAATCTGAAGATTTTCCTAACTCATCCAAATTACAGAGAATATAGGCCCTAATACCCTCTACATGAAGCACACCATAAGGAAATGTAGAAACTGCACCTTGGGGATCATATTCCAATGATTTGTATGGATGCTTCTTAAATTTTGGCATAGGATGATCGGTAATGTCTACAATCTAAGGCTTATCCATGAACAAATATGCATGATATAAAATAGCGCAATGAAAATACCTCTTTTCCATTGAAACAAGGGTTTGATCACCAAATATATGATAATTACCTCAAATATCACACAAATATCCTTCAAGAGATTTGAAAATTATTCCTCTTACTGGAAATGTGAATAATGAGGAGTTGAAATACCTTTTTGACCCTTCGCATATATAAAATTTAGATGTTATAAATGCTTCATGCCCTAACTTGTTTGGTTCTCAAACTCAGATGCAAGAATCTTTCTACGAACCTTCAAAACTTGCATACATTCCTTCAAAGTTGATTTGATCTTTTTATAAACACTTTGATACATCTAAATATAGTCATTTATCAATTCATATCAGGGTTTTAACAGATTTTTCATGAAAAAATCCCCTAGGCCAGAGGCCTTAAATTCAATTTTGTGAAGATATTTCCACACTAGATTTAGGTATAGACTCAGGTGTTTCATTTTTATCACTTTTTCTTACTCATGTCTTTCTCATATCCTCCCCAACCTCTTCCACATCAAACTTTTGTTTTCCCTTGTCATTTTTATGCATGTTATTCTCATTATTCACTGGACCTCTTCTGTTTATGTTCACACTTCCAAGTCTACAAAAGGTTTCAATATGATCAGGATTGTTGCATTTGTAGCACACCACATTTGATTATCCATAGCTCTAGTTTGTTTTATTTCCTCTTAGTCTATAATTCTTAGCAAAATGTCCAAATTTTTTGCGTGCATAGCATCTAACATTTACTCTATTCAAATAATTATTCACCATACTCTTGCAATCATTTGATTTGTGTCCAAAGCTATTAATTTTGAAACTTTGAGTAGAAAAAGATGTAGCATTCATTCTATTTATGCATTGTGAAGCCCTATGACCAAATTTATTGTAAATAAAGCATCTACCATTGAAATTTTGAGCATTAGGTTATCTTATCAGGGACTTCTTAAGATTTACATTCTGATTGTTTGATGAGGGGTTTATTTGACCAGATCTAGAACTTTTTCCTTTCTCAAAACCAATACCATGTGTATCACCTATATTTATTTGTCTTTTGATTTATGCATCAAGCTTCATTGAGTTGGCCTTGAATTTCTCCTTGAATTCATTTGTAGTAGCAAGTTCATTATCAAGAGCTTTAAATTCCTTTATAAGTTCTTCATCATTGTGTTTGGCTTTCTGAATGAGATAAGCTTATTGCTTCTTTCTTCCTTCAATTTCATGTTTTAGTATCCACACCCTAGTTTCCATCTCATTATTTTCCTTTTCATATTCTCTTTTCTTCTCCTTCAAGGACTGATCAAGGTTCTCCTTATTATTCTTTCTTTCTTCAATTTACTTAGTTAGCTTCATCACCACAGATTACATCTCATGCTTTAGTACTTCTCTATCTTTTACAATCTTCTCACATTCATCTATCTTCTTCTTCAAGGTTTTAGAGTCATCATTTATTCCTTTTAGCTTAAATTGATCAAAAGTTTCCTTCCTCTTTTCCATAGATTTTTTAATTGCCCTTTCAATGGCTCATTGAAATTTTCAGCTTCCTTGAGACTCTTTTTCAAATTCAGGACTTCAGCTTGGGACTGGTCAAGATCATCAAGTGAAACAAGGAGTTTTTGAATACCATCTGAATCCATTGAATCGCCTATCAAGATATTCCTCAATCTATTATAATTCCTCTGAGGCACAAAGATGTGATACCAATTGTTGGTATTAAGGAACATTGAGAAGGGGGGTGAATCAATGTTCTATAATTTTTAGCCTTATTAATCTGATTCTTAAACCATAAACCACATATTATTTAGAGTGAAGTGTGGAAATATAAAATGAACATCCACAACACCATAAACCATGGTGGGGATGGAACCCACAAACAAAATACTCTACAAAAGTATTAACCCTGTTAAAGGTTTAAGTACAAAAGTAGAATGCACATGCATTGAAGCACACTTCCTAGAGCTCGTTTCTCAAATAAAGAAGGGAAGGATTACTTCCTTACAATTATCATCAACAACAATCTATATTTAATGAACTGGATCACAACATCTACATATTCCAAAATAGTTCCATTTAGGTACAATGCACTGGATTAATACACTTCATGTCCAATCTCTTCTTTCCTCTAAATAGAACCTCCGATCACATACCGTTTGCAAACATAAAATACACCACACATGTCAAAAAAACCAAATGTATCAATTTGATATATCCATAACTAAGAATTAAATCAACACTGGGTCGACCAAAGAACATTTACAAAAATATTGTAGTGTGTAGTATTTTGACCAAATCCACATGAAAAATATAATGTGGACCTATAATACCACATAAAATCATTCTCCCATGTCAGATCATCAACCTAAAACTCAAGAAAAAATCATCAAATTGATCTGATTGGATTGCATAAGGATCTACTATACCTTATCATGGTTCTTCACTGTTAACCCAAAATCTGATACACAAAATCTCATAACTCAATAAAATGATAACATAAAGTTATGAGAAGATATAATATAGTAGAGTATACCTTAATTATGATTCCCCTGGGTTCACACCTCAAAATTCTATATGATTCAGTCACACCAAACCATTTCCTATAAACTGTCAACTTCCTTGTTTCTATTATACTTAGCCAAATCTGCCTTCAATCCTTCAGTTTGACACAAAAAGGTGTAGCGAACATGTGCAATGAATATTATATCCATCAATGAAAAATATAAACCATTAAGAGAAGTGTCTCTTTCCAACAAATCATCCCTATACCCAATTATTTGATGGATCAAAGTTTTATTAGTAGCATTGTGCACCTAATCATGACACTGATAACTATGTGCGTCTTAGGCACCTAGTCGAAGACCATATAGATAATGGTTCCATCAAGATAAATAAAATAAAATAAAAGGTTAATAAGTATATAGACAAAGTGAAAAAATTAACATCCACAACATCATAACATCATGATTTTTATCATGGAAACCCAGTCAAGGGAAAAACCATAGTGGGGATGGAACCCACAAATAAAATAATCTACAGAAGTACTAACCATGTTAAAGGTTTAAGTACAAAAGAAAAATGCACATGCATTCAAGCTCACTTCCTAGATCTCACTGCTCAAATACAAAAGGGAAGGCTTACTTCCTTATAATTAACATCGACAACAATATTTAGTTAATGAACTGGATCGCAACATCTACATATGGAAAAATAGTTCTATTTAGGTACAATATACTGAATCAATACACCTCATGTCCAATATCTTCTTTCCTGTGAATAGAACCTCTAATCACATACCCTTTTTACACATATAATACACCACACATGCCAAAAAAACCAAATGTATCAATCTGATATATCCACAACTAATAATTAAACCAACACTAGGTCAACCAAAGAATATTTACAAAAATATTGTAGCGTGTAGTAAGTCGGTCAAATCCACATGCAAAATATAACATGGACCTATAATACCACATCAAATCATTCTCCCATGTCATCTCATCAACCTCAAACTAAAAAAAATCATCAAATCGATCTGATAGGATCGCATAAAGATCTACTCTACCTTATCATGGTTCTTCACTGTTAACCTAAAATCTAATACACAAAACCTCACAACTCAATAAAATGATAACATCAAGTGTTGAGAAGCTGGAATATGGTAGAGTATACCTTCATTATGCTTCCCCTAGGTTCACACCTCAAAATTCTATACTATTTAGTCATACCAAACCTTTTCCTATAAATTGTCAACTTCCCCGTTTCTATTATACTTAGCCAAATCTTCTTTCAATCCTTCAGTATGATAAAAAAAGGTGTAGCAAACATGTGAAATTAATATTGTTTCCATCAATGAAAAATATAAACCATTAAGAGAAGTGTCTTTTTCCAATAAATCATCCCTATCCCAAATGATTTGATGGATCAAAGTTTTATCAGTATCATTGTGCACCTAGTCATGACACTGAAAACTATGTGCGTCTTAGGCACCTAGTCAAAGACCATATAGATAACGGTTCCACCAAGATAAATGAAATGAAATAAAAGGCTAATATTTCTATAGACAAAGTAAAAAAATGAACATCCACAACATCATAGCATCATTATTTTTGTCATGGTAACCCGGTCAAGGGAAAAACCATGGTGGGGATGGAACCCACAAATAAAATACTCTACAGAAGTATTAACCCTATTAAAGGTTTAAGTAAAAAAGTGAAATTCACATGCATTTAGGCTCACTTCCTAGAGATCATTTCTCAAATACAAAATGGAAGGCTTACTTCCTTACAATTATCATTGACAATAATCTATAGTTAATGAATTGGATCACAACATCTACATATGGAAAAATAGTTCCATTTAGGTATAATACACTAAATCAATGCACTTAATGTCCAATCTCTCCTTTCCTCTGAAGATAACCTCTGATCACATACCCTTTGAACACATAACATACACCAAACATGCCAAAAAAACCAAATTTATCAATCGTATATATCCACAACTAAGAATTAAATCAACACTGGGTCGACAAGAGAATGTTTACAAAAATATTGTAGTGTGTAGTAATTCAGCCAAATCCACATGCAAAATATACCATGGACCTATAATACCAGATCATATCATTCTCCCATGTCGGATCATCAACCTTAAACTCTAAAAAAATCATCAAATTGATTTGATAGGATCGCATAAGGATCTACTATACCTTATCATGGTTCTTCACTGTTAACCCAAAATCAAATACAAAAAACCTCATAACTCAATCAAATGATAACATCAAGTGACAAGAAGCTAGAATATGGTAGAGTATACCTTCATTATGCTCCCCCTGGGTTCACACCTCAAAGTTCTATACTATTTAGTCATACCAAACCTTTTACTATAAACTATCAACTGCCTTGTTTCTATTATACTTAGCCAAATCTGCCTTCAATCCTTCAATATGATCAAAACAAGTGTAGAAAACCTGTGCAATGAATATTTTTTTCATCAATGAAAAAATATAAACCATTAAGATAAGTGTCTCTTTCCAATAAATCATCCATATCCCCAATGATTTGATGGATCAAAGTTTTGTCAATACCATTGTGCACCTAGTCATGACACTGAAAACTATGTGCATCTTAGGCACCTAGTCAAAGACCATTTAGATAATGGTTCCATCAAGATAAAGGAAAGGAAATAAAAAGATAATAAGTCCACATAAAAATAAAATAGTTAATTTAAGATCTACATGGATCCTTTTCCACCACATTTGTCTAACTTTATCACAACATCTTCATCAACTCATCCTTCACTGGGTGATAGTCCCTATATTAACATGGTAACCATTACTCTAGTTTTTCCACCCACCTAGAGGGTTCCTAAAATTAACATAACTTTTACCTCTCTATATGAACCATACACTAGAGAGCCTTATCATCTCTATGTTCTAGCATTGATCAATAGTGTCTCCATCAAGGGAATCTTGGTAGATCATGTATTTCAAGTTCATGTAATTACTAAGGAGGTCCTCTTTGTCAACAGTATAAACTATGGTACATATGATGAGTGTGCTACCATGATTGAATTCATGATGGGATGTTCCTTCCCCCCTTTGAGTTCCACCACTTTGATGGTCTAGGCAGGACCCAAGGTGTGGTTTTCAACTTTTTTTGTGATTCCTAAGTTGGACCTCTTTCAGGTCAAACTAGGCATCCCTTGGTTGACCTCCATGGGATCCATCCACTTGATTGTGCATAAATTATTGAAGTTACCCCATGATGATGTGATCCATACTATCTAGGATACTACATATCACCCATTGGTGTCCTGGGGTGGCTTCTTTCTTGATCATTCTGGCCTACTTTGGTAGGGCCCATGCATCCCCGATAGGATGTAACATTCTTTGTTTTCAGAAGTATAAAGATGAGGAACTCAACTTAAAATATATAGCTTATATTCTCATTCCACCTTCTCAACCCTCTCTTGAGGCTCAAAATTATTCATCGTATACTCCTTCCTTATCAGGTTCTTAGGTAAAATGTGTGCCCAATGGGAAGCGTCCTCGCCCACCTCAGGTCTTATAACCTCTAGTAGTGTCTTATATTCCTACGTCTGCACCTAGTGAAGATAAGGGAAAGACACCCGTGATAAAAAATCCTAAGTGCTTCCTCATTTCTCAATCCCCATCCAATCCTTGTAAATATAATAGGGCCTTGGATTGTGAGGTCATAACAAGGGCTGAGAGTATGTCTTCTAAACCCATTTTTTCTACTTCTATTTTCAATCATAGCTTTGATCCTGCCTTTGTTAAAATTGTGCCATCTTTCTACCCTGCAACCTCCTTTGTCTCACTTCTCCTTGCACCAAGAGTGACCATTGGGCCTTGAACCAAATAGGTCCAATTGTTATTCTCTCCATCATAGGATCTAGCATGACCACCACCCTTCTTGATGTCTTACCATTCCCTATGTCGGTGGATATACTAGATACCCAGGTGATGTCTAGTACAATGATGTCCACCCAAACCACGTATGCCCCTTCTCATGATTTCCATGATAGATTTTTTATGTCTTATATGTTTCTATGATGTATTAGAGGACTTAGCCTCCATCCTTCAAGAGGAATTTTCAGCAGGGCCCTGTACTAGATTTTAGGCATTGCAAGTTTGCTCTGGTGGACCCTATTTCTATTTTGGTCCTCACAGTGGAGCAAGCTATGGCTTCTCTTGATTTTTTCTCCACCCATTTCATAGAGGTAAAAAATGCATCTTCTTCATTAGCACCGCCACAGGGGTCTCCTTATATTTATGAACCTTTCCTCTCTGACTCATTGGAGAATATTCTGGTGTTGATGACAGTCTTTACATGATCCTTCTCAATCACATCAGTGGAGTTATTGGATGAAAATATCAAGGTTTCTTAATCTCTTTCTCTAGATACCAGTGGGGCACTTGGGGATACCATAAATACCATGTAATTTCAATCTCAACCTCCCTCCCCATATGATAAAGATTAGGAGGATGATGATTTGTTGGTGTTAGAGTATCTATTTATCTTCACTTATTAATTAGATCATGTTGATTTAATTATTAATTTGTATAGTACTCTATTTTCACTTAAGTTGTCTCTTAGGTGCATATAATTAATATTTTATATTAATTATTATGTGCAACCTAGCTTTTTACCTTTTTAGGGTTTTGTTCACCTTTTAGGTTGAACTCTTGTAATTATTTGTTATTATCTTGGAATACAATTTTCTCTCACTCCACTGAGATTTTCCAACCCTTTGCTTTTGTCTCTTTGGTTTCCTTTCGGCAATAGGTTATTTGCATGCAGGTGTTCTTGGCGATCTATGAAGTTAGATTTCATAACTTCTACATGGTATCAGAGCTTCCCTACTGCTGCCTGGTCTGAGGGTTTTGAAGCCATGATTCAAAGATGAAGGCTATAGCTTCTCTAGGGTTTTTTTCTTCATTTTGGAGGAGGCACTATTTTTTGGAGTAGTTTGAGCCAAAACGGATGCCATCATCACACTCAGAAGGCCTGGGAGAGTCAAAAATCATATAAATTTTGTTGTTTTTGGCCACAGTGACCTCTGGGAAAAAATTTCTCCCTCCTAGGCCGTACAACACGTAAATCAAGAAAAAAAATTAAAAAAATGCAAAAAAATGTTTTTTTAAGGTTTTGGGAGGTGCAGCCAGAGCAGCTACCATCGCGCCACCCCGGTGCCACCCTGACCCGACCCGCGCCCGGCCCCTGCTGGCACGCTGCCCACCGGCCATCGGTCATCCACCAGAGCAGCCCCCGGTGATGCTACCACCTAGCCGCCATGTCTGTCGGTGGCCCGCCACCAGAAATCACCGCCTATCACCACTAGCACACAGAGGTGACATCATTGCTGACGTCACCTGTCGGTAAATTTTTTTCGACAGTTTTTTTCAAAATTTTCTGGCATTTTTCAAATTTTTCGGTGACCGGAAAATTTTTCCAGCGAGACAAGCCCGTGACGTGCAGATGGCTGTCAAATTTTTTCCTGGCAGTTGCGGCGGTCGTTTGACCATCAAATTTTTTGCTGTGACTGGTTTTTTCTAGAGAGCTCATTTTCGGAGGAGCAGTTGGTGTTTCGACCATAACTTGTGCATACGGTGTCCATTTTTGGAAAATGAAATATTGTCAGAAAGGTGTTTCCAAGCTAGATGTGATGATGTTGATCTTGTTTTCTGATTTGGCCGTTTGAGCTCTCATTTTTGGCATTGAAGTAGAGGCTTCCGTTTCCTCCCTCTTTGCATCTGGCATCCAGGTTTTCTTCTCATTTTTTGTGCTTTAAATAATTGTTTCTTTGTTGTACAGGGGTTAAATTTATATATTGTGGGGGGGGTGCATTTTATTTCTGTACTTTAATTAAAAAATGACCCTTCTACTTCCATCTTCTTCTTCTCTTAATGTCAGACCCCTTTGTGGCCTGATTGACACCACACAATTATCACACCTGGAAAGCACACATGACCAAGCTACTCATGTCATGTAGCTTATGGTCATGTCAAGATGAACACCAATCTATCCTATAGCACCCTTTTGAGGTTCTTCAGCATAGAAAAAAAATGGATGAAGCCATGGGTTTGATTGCACTGAACATCTCCGACAATCTCCTTTTTCACCTGGATGGTTTGACAACTCCTAGGGCTATTTGGGGCAAGTTTTCAGATTTGTTTGGTACAGTGAATGAGTTTTGGGCACTACAGTTTGATGCAGAGCTGACCACTTTGACTCCTACCAACTTTCCCACTATGGAGGACTTCTTGATGAATTTCAAATCTCTGCGCTCAGTTTTGCAGGGATGTAGGAGAAAAAGGACAGATGATGAGTGTATCTTCCTAATACTCTCAAAGTTGAGAGGATAGTATTAGATCTTTTCTTCCACTTTCTAATCCACTATGGATGCTTTGGGTGCTAGACACACCATGCCTTCTTTTGAGACATCTTGTGATCGGTTGACATGGGAACAGGCAAAGATCCAACAAATAGATGCTTCTAGCTCTTCTATTCAAGCATTGGTTGCTTAGTCTTCACAGGGGAAACCAAAATAGTTTGCCAAGATGAAGAAAAATTTAGTAGGCAATGAGTATTCCTCCAAACCTGCATAGAAAACTAACTCAAAACCTCTAGCTAACCCTTCTAAGTGTAAATCTTCTTCGAAGTCTACTGAGTCTGCCTCCAAGACTAAGAAGAAATCAGTTGAGACCTATATCTTTTGTGGAAAGGATGGACATCTTGTTTCTAGGTGTTGGAAACATTTGGAGGCTTTAGAGGAAGCCATGCAGGAGCATCACATTTGAGCTCCTCAGTCTACATCCTCCCCTGCAGGGAAAGGTCATGCTCTTACTGCACGAGCAATGACTTTTGGGCCCACCTAGATTTTGGATTCTGGTGCCTCTCACCACATGACTCACACTCAGTAGTTGGTCACCTCACTGGGTCCTTGTGCTACTTCATAGATTGCTATTGGGAACTCATCACATCTTTTAGTTTTGGGTTATGGTTCTGTTGCACTAGCTGGGGGTTCTCTTCAAGATGTTCTTTTTGTCCCTGACATTTCGACAAACCTATTGTCTATCTATCTGATTTGCCACTTTGGCTCTAGTAAGACAGTTGAGTTCTCACCACATGATGTGGTTATTTGGGACTTACATGATTTTGATTTGATAGTGGCTATTGGGAGTGTTGACACTGCATCCCTTCTATATAGATTTGATAGATTTGAGTCTTTTGATGGCACAGGTTCATGTCTTATAGCACACATAGATTCAGTGAGAAGACTTTGGCATGAGCATTTGGGCCATGTCAATTATAGATATCTTCAGCAGATGAGCACACATGCACTCGTTCTTGGGCATCCACATATTACTTGCACTGATGGGGTTTGTCAGGGTTGTGTTCTTGGCAAACAACATAGGGATCCTTTTCCTCACGGATGAGCTACTCATACTTTGGCACCACTAGATTTGATTCATAGTGACCTCATGTCATTTCCTACTCCTTTTTTTGGTTCCAGATATGTGCTTACTTTCATTGATGACTTCTCCAGGCACACATGGGTGTAATTTTTAAAGTACAAGTCTAATGTCTTTGATTCATTTCAAATTTTTAAGACATTTGTGGAGAAGCAATCTGGTCTTTCTATTTGGCAGATACACACATATAATGGGGGGGGGTATGTGAACCAAGCTTTCAGGGATTTTTTCTCTGAACATGGTCTTCAACATCAGTTTTTAGTGCCCTACACCCCTCAGTAGAATGGTGTGGTAGAGAGAAAGAACAAAACACTTCAGGAGATGGATAATTGTATGATACAATGCAGGTCCATGGATTCGTCCTTTTGGGAAGAGGCAGTCAATTATGCGAACTATATTCAAAATCAGATGCCTCACAAGGTAGTTTGACATATGACTCCTGAGGAGGCTTGGTCTCATGTCAAGCCTGATGTATCTTCATTTTGAGTTTTTGGTAGTAAAGCATGGGCATTTGTGCTTGACACTTAGAGGAGAGAAATAGAGTGGAAGAGCTGACACCTCATTTTTGTTGGCTACTGTGAGGATGTTAAGGCATATAGGTTGTTTGATCCTGATTCTAGAGAGGTCCTATTTTGATGGGATGTCCAATTTGATGAGCACCTTCTTGTAGTAGATACCCTACTTCCAGAGTCTAATTCACTTACCACTACTCCCTCATCTCTTCCAGTTTCTTTTTAGTATGATGAGGCTGATGATCTGGGTGATCCCCATTTACCTCCACCACAAGATCCTCCACAGATGCCTAAATGGGCTTGTGTTATAGTTGCAGCTGCAGGATCTCTGGCTGGTGACCCTTCCACTTCTCGTCATACCCAGTCTCATATTGTGGGTTCTATTCTTCTGAGTCATGCTATTTGTGGTGTTCCTAAGACATTTGCAGTAGTGACATGACATACTAAGTGGGACAGTGCTATGAAGGATGAGTATTCTTCTTTGATGAAGAATCATACTTGGGATCTTTGTTCTCTTCCTAAGGGAAGAAAGTTAGTGTGATGTAAGTGGTTGTATCATAATGATTTTGCTACTAATGGTTCTATTGATAAGTACAAGGCACATCTTGTTGCGAAGGGTTATTCACAGGTTGAGGGTATTGATTACACTGAGACATTTTCCCCTGTCGCCAAGATGAACTCTATTTGCCTTATCTTATCCCTTGCAGCTTCTCAGGGATGGCCCATTTTTTAGATGGATGTGAAGAGTGCATTCTTGCATGGTGATCTTACTGAGGAGATTTACATGGAGCAGCCTCAGGGATTTGTGCAGGATTCCTCCTTGGTTTGTAGACTTTGACATTCTCTGTATGGTCTCAAATAGGTCCCTTGGGCTTGGTATCAGAAGATGGACTCCTTTCTACTTTCTACAGGCTTCACACACTGCCATTTTGATCCTACAATCTACATTTAGTGTCTTGAGGATGAGGTTTTGATCCTTGTGCTATATGTTGATGATCTTCTCATCATAGGTAGCTCATCTTCTATGATTCAGGATGTTCAGCATGCATTGATAGAGTAGTTTGAGATAACTGATCTTGGTCTGTTACACTTCTTTTTGGGTCTTTAGATTGTTCAGTCCTCTGCTGGGATCTTTGTTTACCAGTAGAAGTATGCTCTTGACATGCTTCGGCACTTTGATATGCTTGATTGCAAGCTTTCTCCCACACCTTTTTAGTTAGGTGTTACTTTTTCTACCTCTTGCACTTTGCCTTCAGTGGATCCTACATTGTATCAGCAGTTGGTTGGAAATTTGTTGTACCTAACACACACTCGTCCTGATCTCTCCTTTGTAGTTGGTCTAGTCTCTCGGTTCTCTCATGAGCCTCATAAGAGTCATTGGTAAGCTACCAAGTGTATTTTGAGATACATTTAGGGCACACTTATGTATGGAATTCATTACACATCAAGGGCTCCTCACATTGTTGGCTTCACTGACTCAGATTGGGCTGGTGATGTTGATGATCGAAAGTCTACTTTTGGCTTTGTCTTTTTTCTTGGCTCTGGTCCTATTACATGGTCGTGCAAGAATTAGAATGCTCATGCACTTTCATCTATAGAGGTAGAGTATAGAGCAGTAGTGCATGCTAGTCAGGAGATTTTATGGCTTTGACAGTTGATGACTAAGTTTGGGTTTCCTCCTGATAATCCCATGGTTCTGTGGTGCGATGATCAGAGTGCTATTCACATTTCCCGCAACCCGATGGAGCATCAATGCACTAAACACATTGAGCTTCATATGCATTTCATCCTTTAGCAGATTCAGGATGGTGTTCTCACTTTGGAGTACATTCCCACTGATGCACAGGTTGCTGACATCTTCACCAAACCTTTTGCATCTCCGTGCTATCTTCAGTTGCGTTCTATGCTTGGGGTGATGGAAGTTGTCCTTGGGGGGTCTTGTTGAGGCCAACCTTCCTTCATGTTTTTTTCAGCATGTTTGTTCTATCTCTTTTTGGAGAGGGATTTTTCCCTCTGGGTTTTCTCCTTTATCTCTAGTTCACTGAGATTTCCTTGTATTGGGTACCTGATTAGGCCTTGTTGTCGGGACCCTATTTTCCTACTTTCATAGCTGTGCTAGGTTATCTTACCTCCTAAGCTTCGCTTAAGGGGGGGTGTTAGAGTATCTATTTATCTCCACTTATTAATTATATCATGCTAATTTAATTATTAAGTTGTCTAGTACTCTATTTTCACTTAAGCTGTCTCTTAGGTGCATATAATTAATGTTTTATATTAATTATTATGCACAGCGTAGTTTTTTACCTTTTTAGGGTTTTGTTCACCTTTAAGGTTGAACTCTTGTAATTATTTGTTATTATCTTGGAATAAAATTTTCTCTCACTCCGCTAAGATTTTCCAACCCTTTGCTTTTGTCTCTTTGGTTTCCTTTTGGCAACAGGTTATTAGCATGCAGGTGTTCTTGGCGATCTGTGAAGTTGAATTTCTCAACTTCCACAATTGGCAAATGACCTATGAGGGAAACACTTGCTTCTACATCAGTAGATTAGAGTTTGTTTTCCTATGTTCTCCAGTGCTTCTCTTTTAGTGTTTTTCCCTCCTAAAGTACCCTTGTAATTCTTTGGTACCTAGAAATTGGAGATTTCCTATTGTGTACCTTATTCCATATGTTATATGTTTCTTCTATCTGTCGTATCTTTGATTTTCAATATTTGGGGATGATGCAAAGCATTGGGGACAATTAGGCTCCCCTTCAATGTTGACCCAAATTTTTGTTTTCTTTTGTCTTCATGTGTTATTAGTCAGATCTTAGCCATGTTTGGAGGTGATTAAATATCCCATAAGAGCATGTATATATCTGTTTTTGGTTATGGCACCAATCTATCAGATCCTCCCATCTTTGTGGTGATGTTGTGGAGATCATGTGTCACCTATCAGGAAATGACATTCCATGGAAATATCTTGTATGTTGACATGCCACAATGTCTCTTCTCTCCTTAGAATTTCTCATTTTCCCCTCTAAGAAGAATGGTCCATTCTAAGGGCACACTTTTATATCTATGTATTTGATTTTCTTTTATCCAATGATCATTTTATCTCTACACCATAGGTTTTTTCACAAAAAAATTAACTTTTGATCTTAGTGTCTGCCTTTGTGGAGGACAATCCAATATCTTGGTATCTCAATATTTCCCTATTATATTCTTATATAGCTTATCATATGCATACCAATGTGATCTAAGTTTCCCTATCACACACCTATATAGATTTTCTACACACCTCAGTGCATGTCTAAGCCACCCAATCACATGCCTATCAAGCTTTTTCTATGCATATCAACACACCATCTAAATCCTCCCTATCACATGCCTATCTAGATTTCACTATGCATGTCAGACCACTATCAAAATCACCCTATCATATGGCTATCTATCATAACACAACTTTACATCCATATTAGTGTACCATTGGTGGTATTGAGTCTACATGTTGTCTTCATCATCTAGCAAGATCGTCTGAAACTTATGTGTTGGATGTGACTCAATAACAACTTAGGGGTTTTGTAGCTGGGGGAGCCCCTATGTAATAGAATTCTTGTAGGTAATTCAGGTGTGTGTGTGTGTGTGTGTGTGTGTGTGTGTGTGTGTGTGTGTGTGTGTTTATACTTTAGCTCACATCTCTCTCTAGATATGATATGCTTGTTAAAGTGGGGGAAAATGTAATGTCATAAATTTGTAACTTAGCATAATTTTTCATTTATCAATGATCCTACCTTAGGCTAAGGACTCAAAATCCATGTCACTCTTTGAGCTTGTTTATTTTAGCCTCATTTCCACTCATTCAAAATCTTGACCACATAGCCTAGATGATAAAGGCTGCATGCACACTGCAGAGACGTATGCACAATGCACAATGAACTGTAACCCTATAGTTGTAATGCCTAATTCCACTATTCATTGAAGTTGAGATTCAAATTAAACCATTATATTTCCATTTTCAAGCTTCATTGAGTCTCTTGCATGCATTCTACAAGATTATTGGCAATTTGGGCACTCATCTTGAGCATTTTATATAGATTTTCACTTCATCCTCAAGCCTTCTATCACATTTTTTGATCTTATCATCACACTAGTAGCATGGTGGTACTACCACCTTCATCATCCAACTTATATCTCACTGAGGGGAGTCACTCCCTTCCATTTTTATTTATTGTGCCTTTGATAGAATATTGGGTCTCTTCATTTATATCTTGTTTACATTATCATTATTTACTTTTTTAATATGATTATATATCACCATCTTTATTGTGTCTATTTAGCTATAATGGAGGTGGAAACACCAAAGCAAGGATCAAACTGAGGCATGTCCCTAAACAACCACCCAACATTTTTCATTTTTCTTCATTTGTGCAGGTTTGTGGAGAAACAAGTTTGAGATAGCGGCCTCATCAAACATTGAATCTGGTGTTATCTTGTTCCCCATCTTCTTATTCCATAATATAATCATACTTGTTATTATATTTTGTTATCATACTTATTTCTCTATTTTTATCTTAGTAATTTATTATTTTCCTCATTTTTTGAGATGTATTTGTACTCTATCCATACAAGATTAATTCATGTCATTCTTGTGTCCCACACTAACTTTTTCATCCCTGACCCGCATGTGCATTTGAGGCAAAGAGTTTCCAGAGTTCACTGTCTGGTCTCTATAACTTCCCCTCTTAGTTTCTATAATTTTTTTTTTGATCGTTTAGTCTCTTCAATTTATTCATTCTTTTCCATACTTAACATATTAATTTTCTTAATCACTCAATCTATTTTCATTTAGAATATTAATTCAGAAAATCATCTTTATCACACTGAATGTCTAGATTCCATAGCTCACCAGTGCACTAGTAGAAGTGAGGTGAAAGAAGGAAAGGCTCATCCTTTGGGACTTTAACCAATCTTGAGGTTAGTATACTTTTTCCTTCTCTATATCTTGGTTATCCTTGGGATTGGTAGACCGACATAACACAACTTTCTAGACTATTTGGCCTTTCCTTTACAATGATACACTTTCAAGATGGGCTGACTAGCATAACACAACTCTCTAGACTATTCAACTCTCTTTGCACTAAATTCTCTTGGGATGAGAGAAACTAACATAACCAAAATTGATAAACTATTTTTTAGTCTTCCTGCTCTTATTTCGCATAGATCACACAACATAACACTTGTTGTCTAGTGGAATTTGTGCCCTTTCTCAGGTCACCTAGCATAACAAAAATTGCTAGCCCATGTAATCCATGGCTTTCTTGCTCTCTCCTCCATGATCCCATAGCACAATATACCTTGATATTTGTTTGGATTAAAATGTCTTGCCTTATGTTTTATGTATGATATTTCTCTTTCTATGTGACCAATTGCACTCTTGCAATAGCATTATGAGAATGATGTTAGGGATTGAGACATTCTAATTATTAGGGGTATCTTCCACTAGTTGATTTGGATCATTTTTTTTCAATACTAAGTCATTTTTGTGTGTCATTTGTTTGTCTTTATTTTTTTGTGTGTCCTTACATGTGGTTGTATGAGTTAAGATCTTAGGGTTTCAGGTCTTGTTCCCTTGAACTTATTGTTGGACTCAATGGGAAGTAGTACTAAGAGGGGAGGGGT
Organism: Thuja plicata; assembly: GCA_018584345.1. NCBI lineage: Eukaryota > Viridiplantae > Streptophyta > Pinopsida > Cupressales > Cupressaceae > Thuja > Thuja plicata. The sequence goes on from MU223742.1 coordinate 5,240,178, forward strand.
GAATCAGTACCTCTAAAACTTTTAACACTTTATCCAATTTATCATTAGTGATCATTCAATTTTGATTTACCAACCATTACTGTTTGTTCTTTCTTATGTAGACATTGTTTGTTAACAATCTTTACAATCATCCATAGAAACATTCATGAAATTAACAAACACATAACACAAGATCTGATATCATAGAAAAATCCTATTAGGAAGTAAAAACTGTGGTGGGGATGGTACCCACAAAACTTCACTATCTACAGAATGGAAGGGAGCCAGTTAAGGCTTACAATTTGATCACTTCTAATGATCTACCCTATTAAGAGTATTAAGGTGGAGATATTTTAAGATCTATTCTATTAAGATCTTTAGAAACACTGATTTAAGTGTGCACTCAGTTATGAGATTTACAATAGGATGGTTAAGCCCACCTTTCTTGAAAAGATTTCATTAGTGTACTACACTTGTTAGTATGAGTACAAATGTTGACCTGACTGTATGCAATCTACTATTGCTGATTTACAGATCCATTAAAGCTTTTACAATAATGATATCACCTTAAGTGACTAATGAATACCTTTTCTCTTCTTGTTGGTAGCCTTTGTTCTATTCCTGAAAATTGAATTGATTCTGTTTGTGTTCTCCTGCATGAATTCTCTGTTTGGTCTTTAGTTGCTCTCTATGGCTACTATCTTCATTAAACAACAACTGTTCTGAATGGGTTGAGAACCTATTTATACAAGTTATTTGACCTATCTTGGAATTCATTATTTACAATGTTAACTCTCAGATCCAAGGTTTACAACTTGATCTTGATCTTTAGTTTGTATGTTTTAAAACAGTAAAACAAATTAAAACAATAAAAATTACATTGCTTCCTCCGCACATAATGGATTAAAAAGCAAATCAAGAATTTATAAATACAACTTCAGTGATTTATCTGACGTGGAAAGTCAGATCCACTTTTTGCGGGATGTAACTGACTGTCAATTCTTGGGTGTCAGTTTGACCTTGTAGTTTGTCGGCGTTCCTTAACTGAAGTGTTTTTCGTGTTCCCTATATCTGTCAGGTTCCTCTCTTTGCTATTCGTCGGGTAGCACTGTTGATACTTCATCGAGTATCCTTATCTTTTTGTCATCGGGTAATACTTTGACAGTTTTTGTTGGGTAACCTTAGTGTTGGATAGTGTTGTGCCCTATCTGTCAGTTTAGACTAAACTAATGGTGCAGATCATGTTTTTCTCTAAGTATACTAATGGCAAAATATAATGCCTTCAATCTCCCCCTTTGACATTAGTATAAAAAATTGATATGTGCATAATACTGAAATTATTACACCATGTTTATTTCCTTGTGTATTATCTTAAAATGGAATCACTTCCATGTTAAGAACATTTAGCCCTCTTTAGGGGATGTTTTTGACCTCCATCATATCATCCTCCCATTTCTGCATCATCCTCTGCTTATGTGCCTATTTAGGACCCTGATTGGGCCTCTCTAGGCACCTTCTAGCCCACCTGGAATATTTTCCAGGGGTTATGGACCCCTGGATCAAGGTTGACCTTGACCTAGGTCAGGGTCAATCTTGACCTTGACCAGGGTCCCCCTTTCAAATTTGGAAGCCTGTCGGCTGCTGGGGGTCATCCAAAATTCAATTTTCCCGCTTATGGGTCGGTTGTTTCGGGTTTCAAAGTGGTGATTCCTAATTATATTTAATATAGGTCCTCTCCTAGGGGTAAAATCTTTAATGGGAATTTAATTATCCTATGTCAGCCTCCTTAGAAGATTGTGCCCTAGTTTCATATAAAAGGAAGCCTTCTCCTCTCATTTT
>MU223742.1:5250345-5279966 GCA_018584345.1 Thuja plicata
CATATGTACCAAACCTTGGTTGTTTCTTATCAATGGGCTCATTGAGTAGTGCCTCAATTGCACTAGTAGCTAGATCAATATTGATCTCATAGTCTAATGATGATAACCAAGCAGTTCTTGGTACAATCGGTTTGATGTGTGTGAAGTCTATATCTGCCATGAAACATATTTCATCCCTGTGTTTCTCAACTAGTTGCTCAGGAATCCTAGTTCTTTCCATCATCTTTTCCTTGAACTCAAGGAAGTATGCAGACATTAAAGACTCAAAATTGTCTCCTAGTGACTTAATCAGTTCACTAAATTGCAGGGTTACTAGTTTGGTAGAGTCCCATACAACTTTTCCTACTGAAGGAAAATATTCTTGAAAATAGAAAAATGTACACATAATAAGTAAACCAAACTTACATGTGTTTCTCTTTGCAGATCTAGTCTTGATCATATTCTCATCAAGTTATTTCAGTAGGATCTCACATAGATCCATCTGAATACCCTTTGTTACAATCTTGTAAGTTGTGCTTACTGCTGTTGCAGAAATGTTGTTCATTCTGCTAGCCTAGAAGATTTTGTAACCAATAACACATGCACCAAATTTCAACTCATCGTCGGTGATTGTGTTAACCTTGAGACCTCTGTTGTCTCCTTCTGCATTAGTAAGTTTTGTAACTTCTTTCATGGATGGATGTTTATGTTCCCTAGGTTTTTTGGTTATCGGATAACCAGTGACAGCATGAATAACATCCCTTGTTATTTGCTTGGGTTGGTCTAGGCAAAGTTTGTTGTCATGCATCCTAGTCAAGACTATCATAATCCACTCTGTCTTGAATTCCGTCAAAAAATGTAGGGCATTAGTTAACCCTTTGACCTCCAAGTGTTTATGTTCTTCTTTTAGGTTTCCTTTAGCATCACATAGCTTCTTATAAGCTTCATCCATTTCCAAATCACCTATCTCTGCAATCTTGCAGTGAATGTAAGACCTAACGTCTTCTATAAGCAAAACCCTAGGCGGGATTTTTGAAAATGCGCTGACTTCATCAGGTTTCGATGCAATATATGGATAGATTTTATATTTAGGTTCTACACATGTGCTTTTCTTGATCAGTTTAACCACATTCTTCTTTTCATTCTTTAACTTAGCATTTCTTGAAGTGGTTTCCATTGTTTTTCAAGAATTTAGGGTTTTCTTCAAAATTAGGGCTTTCTCGACAAAACAATGACAGATATCTTTTGGTTCCCTTGATGCTTACTTCAATTCATGGATGTGATGAAGAATCTGTTCCATGTGTGCTGAATCAATCTATAGATGCTTCTACTTTCTGCTCTTTAATTGCTATGATGTCACTCTGTTTTCTCTTCAGATCGCGGGTGAAAAATGTTGTCCCGTCGACTATTTATAGGCTTTTTAACCGAAGTCTTTGCAAAAAATTCTCACCAACTCATCGGGATGTAAAGACAGGTTTTGTCAGGAGGATATTTCAAATCATCGTCAGTGTAGACATGATGCTTTTGGCAGTTGTCAACCACTTTGATTTTATCGACGGATATCAGTATTCTGTCATGCCAACTTCTGAATTTTTCTTTCTTACCGATGGTCGTCGGGATACATTGGTAGTTTACCACTTTTACTAGTTGACCAACAATTTCTGGTAAGTGTGAACAACTCATTATTGTGTTTACTGATGATTTTTGGAAAGTGTTTACCGACGGTGTTGTATTCTTGGATTGGTGACAAGTAAAGTAATATGCATCTTTGATTTATGCAGATTTTGACTATATATCATTTTATATAATGGAACTAATGCAAAATATAACTTGGTATAGTGAAGTTCCATACTTACATGTTCAGCTCAAGTGGGGTTGCTGGTGTCACCAAATCCATTGGATGGGGTGTCACCATTTGCATTTCTTGGTCCAGCTTCATCATTGCTTGAAGATTTTATTCACATTTTGTCTCTTGCCCTCCGGATATCTTCAATGGTGTTACCATTGGGATGTGTGCTTGTGTCTGTCAATATGTCTTTGCAATCTTTCTTGAGATGACCAACTTTATGACAGTGTGAGCATGCCATTTCAGGATTTGACCAGCCTCTAGACCTTTTTGTCCATGCTCTCATGCAGTTTGCAGCAATGTGACCATATATACTACATGTTGTATAGTTTGTCCAGGTGTTGTAATCCCATACATATTGATTACCGATTCTCTTTGGTTGATAAGGGACTTCTTTACCTTTTGGCTTCCATGCTTGTCTTTTATTTTTCCAACATTCTTCAGATGTGTACCCATTCATCTTGCATATAGGATAGTATTTGTCCATGTAGATTTCCTTCTTTTCCTTTTCTATCTTTCTCTTGCATTCATAAGCCTTATGTCCTTTCTTGTTACATTTATAACAGAATCCTATGAATGAAGATGTAGGTGTAGATTTAGGAGTACCTTTCATTTTACCTCTACATGCATTTGATGTGTGCCCTTGCTTTCCACAGTGCTTGCAAGTTGGCTTTCTTGGTCTTGGATTTTTGTAGACATTCTTTTGTCTTGATGTTTCTTCTTTTTCTTTAAAGCCTATACCGCTGTTGTTGATGACTCTTCATTGTCCTTCAAGAAAGTCATCCATTAGTTTATTGATTTCTTTAGCCTTTCTTATAATCTCATTATGATGTTGTTGAATTCTAACCTCATGCTTTAGCTTTTCATTTTCTTCTCTCAGTTCACTGATAATTTTTATTCTCTCAATTATGGGTTCCACATTTATTCTATTTTCTTCTTGACTCATAAGGATAATCTGATTTGTGAGATCATGGTGATGCTCAACATGTCTTTGAATTTCCATTTCTTTTTCTTGTAGTTTCTCTGTGATCTTCCTTCTATCGTCAATAGAAAACGTTCTTTCTGTTATAGCTTGTCTGGCAAAACTCATCACATCAATCATTCTTACCATCTAGGTCTCTTCACCAATTTGCATCATCTTTATTTGCTCTGTTAGATGTTGATTGATCTCCTTTAGATTTGTGATATTCTCTTCTATTGTATCTGATGTATTACTTGCATTTGATCTTGAAGATTTAAAGAAATCTAGAATCTCTTCTTCCTAATAGTCTACTTCATTGTTCCTGGTAGCCATGCCTTTTCTTTCATTCAACATCTCTCTCATCTTGATTCTATCTTCTTTATACTGTTCATAGAACATCTGTATCTCAAGATTTTTTTTCTCAATATTCTTATCAAGTTTATACTTCTCCATTGTTAGATATTTTCTCTTAAGCTTTTAAACTTTTCAAGAAGATACTTAGCTCTGATACCAATCATTGGACTCAATGGGAAGTAGTACTGAGAGGGGAGGGGTGAATCAATACCTCTAAAACTTTTAACACTTTATCCAATTTATCATTAGTGATCATTAAATTATGATTTACCAACCATTACTGCTTGTTCTCTCTTATGTAGACATTGTTTGTTAAAAATCTTTACAATCATCCATAGAAACATTCATGAAATTAACAAACACATAACACAAGATATGATATCACAAAAACTCCTGTTAGGAAGTAAAAAATGCGGTGGGGATGATACCCACAAAACTTCACTATCTGCAGAATGGAATGGAGCCGGTTAAGGCTTACAATTTGATCACTTCTGATGATCTACCCTATTACAAGTATTAAGGTGGAGACCTATTAAGATCTACTCTGTTAAGAGCTTTAGCAACACTGATTTAAGTGTGCACTCAGTTATGAGATTTACAATAGGACGGTTAAGCCCACCTTTCTTGAAATGATTTCATTAGTGTACTACACTTGTTAGAATGAGTACAAATGTTGACCTGACTGTATGCAATCTACTATTTCTTATTTACAGATCCATTAAAGCTTTTACAATAATGATATCACCTTAAGTGATTGATGAATACCTTTTGTCTACTTGTCGGTAGCCTCTGTTCTATTCTTGAAAACTGAATTGATTCTCTTTGTGTTCTTCTGCGTGAATTCTCTGTCTAGTCTTTAGTTTCTCTCTGTGGCTACTATCTTCATTGAACAACAACTATTATAAATGGGTTGAGCACCTATTTATACAAGTTATTTGACCTATCTTGGAATTCATGATTTACAATGTTAACTCTTAGATCCAAGGTTTACAACTTAACCTTGATCTTTAGTTTGCATGTTTTAAAATAGTAAATTAAATTAAAACAATAAAAATTACATTGCTTCCTCCACACATAATGGATTAAAAAGCAAATCAAGAAGTTATAAATACAAATTCAGTGATTTATCTGACGTGGAAAGTCAGATCCACTTTTTGCGGGATGTAACTGACTATCAGTTCTTGGCTGTCGGTTTGACCTCGTAGTCTATCGGTGTTCCTTATTTGAAGTGTTCATCGGGTTCCCTATATCTATTGGGTTCCTCTCTTTTCTATTCATCGGGTAGCATTGTTGATACTTCATTGGGTATCCTTATCTTTTTGTTACCGGGTAACACTTTGACAGTGTTCGTCGGGTAACCTTAGTGTTGGATAGTGCTTTTCCCTGTCTGTTGGTTTAGAATAAACCGATGGTGCATATCATGTTTTTCTCTAAGTATACTAATGGAAAAATATAATGTCTTCAATTATAAATTACTCTCTCTCTCTCTCACTCATAAAAATTATCAGTCACCTAGGTCCTATTTTAGAATGTATGGCATCTAGTACTTGATCTTGTTTATTCTATCTCAATTCTAAAAAATATTATAGCATCGTCATGGCATTTTGAACCCGAGGTCCTAATTTAGCCTTGAATTGGGTAGACTAGGTCACCCCAGTCAATTAAGTCCCACCAATTGTGCCCCAAATTCAAATAGTGCAACAATTACCTTAAGGGTGCAGGAAATTAAAACCCATGTCGGATTTCTCCAAATTCACACCCCACAATTCTAGGGAGGGATATAAAAGAAAGTTTACCCCCCTCTTTTTTGACATATCATCAACTTAATCAAGCATTCAAGGAATTTCGTCGTCTATATTCTTCAGATCTAGCATTGTGCAAAGATTTCTCATGATTTTTCTTTTACGTCTTGTTGTCTCATGTTTTACATCAACATTTGACATCACATTCAAAGATTATTTCATCAACAAGGTATAAGACATTTCAGTTCTCAAATCTAGCCTTTTCTAAATTAAAGCACACTTTAATTTTTGTTTCATGTAATTTCAATTCAATTTTAACACCTAAACAAATGTTTGACTTAGGCAAACCCTTTTCACCCCAACATTTTCTCTCTTTTTTGTGCATAGGTAATAGATGGAACCCACACAGAATTTGGTACAAACTAAGAATGAGGAGAGCCATAGAACAACTATTTGCATATCTAAAATAGGTGGGTACCCAGTTTCCCTACTCATCTGAGTCCCATGAACCAATTGATTTTATCATCTAAGTTCCTCTAATTCTTCTCTAAATCCAAACCACAGGTTAGTCATTGTTTTTGATTTCCAGATCTTTTGCTAAAATATGAGAATCTATTTTATGTTCTATTGTGCATGTTGAAAGTCATCATTTTGTCATACTTTTCTCTAGATCTTGCATTCATATTCCATAATCACATTAAGCATCTTCAACTCATCACAAGCGACTTCTGAATCTATTTGTGCCTATCATCTTGAGCCAATTGAATCACTCCCCTCTCAAGATAATTAAAGTGGAAATAAGCTTTTGTTTCCTTATAGTTTTCCCATACAAGCTACAAAATCATATTTGCCCACATTTTATTAATTACATTTATTTAATCAACATATTATATACAATATAACATAATATATCTTTAACACAAAAGTAATTTTTTATATTTTAGATATTATTTGTAAGGATTATATAATTTTATACTAATTTTAATAATCTAATAATTTAAAGAGTTATTTGAATACATTGTATTAATTTTTTACATAAAAATATAAAGATCAAAACCTGTTAAAATACACTTAAATATATTTTTGTTTAATATTATATTTTATAGGTATTTAAAATATATTAACTTTTTATATCTTAAATTTTTATTATATATGTGTTTGTGTATACATACATATGTGCCTACATATATGCATGCATACATACATGTAGACCTTATGGCAAGACATATTGTCAACTAGTGTCAAAACACTTAGTCAGCCAGTGTCGACTGAGTCAGCAAGCATTATGCAAAGACCCGAGTGATCAAAATTTCCCAAGTGATCAACATTGCCCAAGTGATCAGTATTGCCTGAGTGACAATTTATCACCCAAGTAGACTTTTGGACCCGAGTGACAGTTTAAAGCCAACTTTGCATATATTGTTAAATATACTTTGTTTATTGCAAGGCAACTTATAGAGTTATTTGTTGGATAAAGATACATATGTAAGATAGTTTGTTTTATCGAATGTGTGAGTATGTAAGACAAGAATAAGTAAGAATGTATGCATAAGAGTAAATGCATACAAATGGCAGTTTAATTAAGAGCAGAAGCATTCAGGACAACATAGTCTCATCTATCACATATAGGTGATCAGTTATATTCAGAAGGATCTTATTCATCAATGACAGTTGCACAGAGAAGATCATCAACTGGTTCATTCTCACAGGTGGATCAACAAAATCCTTTAACAAGGTGGACCTAACAATCCTTTCTTTAAATCTCTTAACAGAGTTGCATTACTTATTGTATTGTACAAAATCCTTTAACAAGGTGGACCTAATATTCCTTTCTATGCTCCTAACATGACAAACCATCAGAAGTGGTCATTGTAAGCTCTAACAGACTAAATTTATACTACAATACTAAATCTTGTGGGTATCATCCCCACCCCAGTTTTACTTTCTTTTGGAAGGTTTCTGGGTAACCAAATATTGTATTATGTGTTGTGTATGATTCTTTACTTTCAAATTCTATGCATGCAAACAAATAAGTTAATCTAATTGTGGTTTAGATGGATTAAGTTTTATTGGTTCTTGATTCACCCCCCCTCTTAGTCACTGGGCACATCATATATTTCCAACAATTGGTATAAGAGAAGTGGTTCTCTTATCAGAAGTTTAACAACTTGAGAAAAGATCAAAGGCTATGGAAACATATAGGCTGGAGAAAGCCATTGAGAATGAAAAGATAGATCTTAAAGTGGTCATGGATCAGATCATGAAACTTAAGGAGAAGCTCTCTCTTTCCCTGGAAATAAGAAAAGAACTAGTAGTGCAAATGAATGAGAAGAACTATATAGAAGAAAGAATTGAAGATTTTTGCAAGGAAATAATTTTTGAAGAAGTTGATGCAGCCATTGAAGACTTACTTTCAAAGAATCTCTCTCTACATGAAGAATTCATAAAGTTGAAGAGAGAACAAGAAATTCACTCAATCAGAATATGTGATGTCATGGAACTAGATAACAAAGTAGAAGATAATAGTAATATAGAACAAGAAGATAAAAGACTGCTGAGTATAAGATTAGAAGAAAAAGAAAAAGAAATTCAACACTTGTCACTTCAGCAAGCTGATTTGATAAGTCAACTCAAAAATGCTACACATGAAGTAGACAATCTAAGAACAAAAAATGAAAGATTGCAGAATGATCTCAATGCTGAAAAGAAAACAAATGAAAGTATGATGAATTCAAAAACTAGCATGGATCATGCAACATAATTCAGACATCATGGACAAACTGGATTAGGTTATACTAAACAAGGTGAATCCTCACAACAAGGAGCTCAAAGGAATAACAAACCTATATGCAATCATTGTGGTAAGTTAGGTCACACATCAAATAAATGTTGGAACAATGGAAAGTCAAAATTTAATGGAAAATGCTACAGTTGTAACAAACATGGACATAGAGAAAGTGAATGCAAAGAAAAACCTAAGTTTGAAGGAAAATGCTGCAAGTGCAACCAACAAGGTCATAGATCTTTCGAGTGTAGAACTAAGAAGTGGAATCTTGCTGAACAATTAGCCAAGGAAATTTTTGGTTGGGATTACAACACATGGTACATATGTTGTCATTGTGGTGAATATGGACACATTAGTGCAAATTGTATGAAGACTCACTTCAGAAAAAGGGAACCTACTAAGAGATGTTATGTGTGGAAGAAACTCGGTCATCTAAGCAAGAACTGTATGAACAGAGAAAATGTTGATACTAGTTTTGAGAATGGTAAAGCCAAAGTATCAGAAATTAGAACTTAGATGAGAAAGCAATGGGTAAGTAAATCCTCAGATAATTTAGATCAAAGCAATGAAGGATCTAATGACACCCTAAACAGTGAATTGGGTGGATCTACCATTACAGAATAGGTATGTAAGGAGATGACTAGAACTGTGCAATACAAGCCATCCTACATCAATTCCAAATAAGCTAAATAGTCTAAATCTGCATATTGATGCATGAGGACTTTTTATAGTTCTACCCGAGTCAGAATGATAGTTACACTCGAGCCACTCTAGCTTAATTGAGCTGAGTCGGTCAATATTGATAATTAGAAATTTGGTTTCACCCGAGCTTCTGAGTGAATATGAGAAACACCCAAGTCATGCCAACTACTATGTATAGAGAATTTAATAAAATACTCTAACAGTTGAAAAAATCCTATAAATGAAGGATTGTGAAGATTATTTCTTGCAATGCTTTCAATTTACAGAGCCCTTAGCGATTCAGTACAAATTTGAGATTGAAAGTGAAGTTTGATCATTTAGTCCAAACAGATATGGCATCCACTTCTAGCAGCAAGGTCAAGAAAGGTTATGAGATGTTAGTAAGGAATGCAATTTGTGATCTTCTAGTGTTTAAACTTCTTCCAGCAGTTGTAGAGGAGATAGACACTATGGGAGCTCATTCCCTAATCCCTCCGAGAGTGTTACTAGTTAACGACATTCCAAGCTTCTATCACTGCAACATTCAGGAGATTTCAACCAGTAAGATGAAACAAGCATATGAAAATTTATGTACAAATGAGAGTCTGAAGCCCGAGCATAAGCACCTTGAAACTAAGGGTTTGACACACATCATGCACATGCTGAGGGATTTCCAGAAAAAATGGATGAGATATGTTCTCAGTCGTGTCCATGACATGCAACTATGGTTGGAACATCGTGTGATGATCATGAAGTAGATAATTCACCATGTCATTGGGTTCCCGATGCTAGATAAGCCAAAAGCTACCAAAACCCTAGCCCAAGATGACCTAGCTAAGTTAACTCTTGCCGAGTGGGATGAAAGAGGCATGAGACTTAATGAAGTAACTGATATGGAATTGAAATTTGGTATTCATGTTATAGCCCACAAGATATACAGCTCGAGAAGACCTAACAGTGTTCCGTGTGAATTTGTTGACCTAGCATACAAAGTGGTGAAGAATAATCTAGTATTCAACCTAGCAGAATTAAAGCTCATCTAGTTGAGAAATAATATGGAAAGCATCCGAGTATCCAAATCCAATTCATGTAAGTTTGGTTCTCTTCTAATCTGCATACTATTTTATGTTGAGAAGTTCTTTCCTTCCAAAGGAACAGTAGCATGGAAGAAGGATAGACCAATAATCCATCAAATTAATGAGTTCATAGCTGAGTTAGGAGATAAATTTTACAGCATTATGGATGGATACTTTGAGAGTTTCAAACAAAGATGTAGAGTAGATACATAATTCCCAAACAACTAGTTGAGAATTACAAAGATGAAATTTGTTTTCTAGTTGATTGTGATAAGGTTTATATACAAGTAGTAAAGCCTAGGGTTGCATGGGTAAAAACCTTGCTATATGAAGTCAACAAAGATGACACAAAAGATATCATAGAGGCTCTTGTAAATGAACCTGCCAATCCAAAGGCACTTTACTTTGGAACATATGAGGAAGCAAAGAGCACGATATCTCTGGAAATTGAGATTCCCAAGATATTGAAAAGAGGAAAGAAGAGACTTGATACATTCAAGAAGTATGGAAAGACCTTTGACTCTCCTACCATCTCTGAGAGTAAAGAAGATACAGTTAAAATAGAGGATGTTGAATCTAAAGAAGAAAAAGGAAGAAATTGACATTGAACCTCCACAGAAGAAGAGGAAGGGAATACCCAAACAGAAAAAGGAAAAATGCACTATCCCTTTTGTCACCTTGAGGAGATCAAGGAGAAAAATTATACTAAGTGATGATGAGGATGATGATGATGAAGATGATACTATGGTCTTCACTAAACCAACACCCACACTTGATTAGAAGACTAAAGAACTGAAAGAAGAGCTATGAGCTCTCTAAAATCACTGAAATATGCTTCTAGGACCAAGGCAGAAAAGAAGAAGATTGAGAAAGCAGTGGTGGAGAAGATGGGAAAATGGAAGTATGACCTCTCCAAGCTAAATAATTATATGAATGAAGACCTATTCAAGGTAGTCTCTATTCCCTGGAACAATATAGTCCAAACTGAAATGGACATAAGGGAACAAACATTGAAGAAAGTTATGCCTACAATGAAGGGCAAAGAAGTAAAAGAAGCCTTGAGAAAATATTGGAATAATCACACCCCCAGATTCAAGGCATTCCAAATATTTAACAAAAACATAGAAGATTTAGTCCAGCATGCCACCTTAGTGTGGAAATCAATATTTGAGATGAAAGATGATGATGAGGTAGAAGTACCGAGTACAGACCCTCCAAAATAGGAAAATGATGATACACTACCCGAGGTACAAACCATTAAGGAGTCAAATGTTGAGAAGATTGTAGTTGAGGTAATGGAATCATTCCCCCAATCTCCTATCCAAAATATAGTACATCCAAGCAAGGACAAGGTTGCATAATCCACATCTGAACATGTAGTAACCGACCAACAGGCTCCAATCACTACTAAGCAAAGCACACTCGAGTTGGAGAAAGACAAGGTACATATTTCCACTACTAGTATTGACTCATCAGTAAATATTGATTCAACAATTGAAATTGTAAAGGTCAATGACCTAATTGGAATTAATACTGAAGAAAAGGATGAGGAAGGTAAAGGCAAATAAATTGTTCCTTCACTAAGTCCTAAGTCACTAGGAAAAGAAAAAGTAGTAATTACTAATGAAATGGATCTTGACAAAGAAATTTTGATTCCAAATTGGTATCTATCCAGCTTATCTATAGAGAAAATGGACATTCTAGGAGAACGGTGGAAGAAAAGAGCTACACAAAAGAAGCTCCAAAAGGAAAGGCAAAGAAATAAAGTACTTGAAGATGTAAAAGACATATTTGTAGATGCATTGCAGATTGAAGTCAATGAGAGTGACTCAATAATGGACCAACTTGTTGACATTGTCCACAAGTTCAACACATATATGAATGGTTAGGAGAAGCAACTTGAGAAGGTAGAGAAGAAATTTGAGAACAAGGTTCTAGAAAACATTGCAAAGAAGATTGCAATTGACCAGGTGCAACTTAAAAAGATCATCAACACTCTAGAAACCACCATGAAAAATGTGGTAGCACTGTTTGTAAAGTTGAGTGACACCTCTAACTTTACTATGGAGATCGAGAACAAGATAGTAAACATTGATGCACACATGAAGGAAAGTGCAAGGCAGTTAGCACTTGACCCGAGCACTAGTTCCTCTCACTTCATGAAGATCAAGTATCTTACTGATCTACAGGATGAATTGTTGAGAGAAGAAGCAAGGACCAGAGAGTCACTAACAACAATCCAGAGTCAACTTATACCACACATGGATGGAATGCAGAAACACATTACACATGCTAAGACACTCATCCATGACAACAACTTCTTAGTTTCCAAGCTAATGATAGAGTTGTCTACAGAGCTACAAGTTGAATTGCACATCTTGAAGGTGCTACAAGACAATTGGGACAACACTTTGTCTCAGATTTTGAAGGTACATAGTGATTTCCTATTCTACTTTGGAATAACCTTGTAAATAATACTTTTTGGAATTTTTGTCAAAAATAAGGGGGAAATATCATTATATTGTAATTAAGGGGATATATCATTGAGGAAACACATGTATAGTGGAAGAATGTAGAAAATATACTCTACAAAAACAATTTTTGAAAAACACAAAAACAGAGTTAGTTGGACCTGAGCAGCAAAAGTAGTGTCAAAACCCAAGCAAATAGTAAGGGGGGATTTTGACATATCAGACATAGAATTCAATGATAAGTGTATTTGTCACTAATGCCAAAGGGGGAGATTGTAGACCTTATGTCAAGACATATTGTCAATTCATGTCAAAACACTTAGTCAACCAGTGTTGATTGAGTCAAAAAGCATTATGCAGAGTCCCGAGTGATCAACATTGCCCAAGTGATCAGTATTGCCCGAGTGATAGTTTATCACCTGAGTAGACTTCTGGACCTGAGTGACAGTTTGAAGCTAACTTTTCATATATTTTTAAATATAATTTTGTTTATTGAAAGCCAACTTACAGAGTTATTTGTTGGATAAAGATACATATGTAAGATAGTTTGTTTTATCCAATGTGTGAGTATGTAAGACCAAAATAAGTAAGAATGTATGCATAAGAGTAAAGGCATGCAAATGGAAATTAAATTAAGAGAAAAAGTATTTAGGACAATAAAGTCTCATCTATCACAAACAAGTGATCAGTTATATCTAGAAGGATCTTATTCAGCAATCACAGTTGCATAGAGCATATCATCAACTGGTTCATTCTCACAGGTGGATCAGAAAAATCCTTTAACAAGGTGGACCTAACAGTCCTTTCTATGCTCCTAATAGGGAAGACCATCAGAAGTGGTCATTGTAAGCTCTAACAGGCTAAATTTATACTGCAGTACTAAATCTTGTGGGTGTCATCCCCACCCTAGTTTTACTTTCTTTTGGAAGGTTTCTAGGTAACCAAATAGTGTGTTATGTGTTGTGTATGATTATTTACTTTCAATTTCTATGCATTCAAACAAATAAGTTAATCTAATTGTGGATTAGATGGATTAAGTTTTATTGATTCTTGATTCACCCCCCTTCTCAGTCACTAGGCACATCATATTTTTCCAACAATACATACATACATACATACATGCATGCATGCATCTATACATATATGCATGTGCATATGCAAATGTGTGTGTGTGTGTATTTACATATACATTAAATTATACATACATACCTACACATAAATATTCATCAAATTAATGTCATTTTTCTATTATTATTTATAAGGGAGAATGAAAGTTTGATTATCTCAAGATCTCCTTTTTTATATAATTTTTTTTATGGAGAGGTTTCTATTTCCCTAATTTAGTCTACTTGTCTACTAGATAGAACCTATCTAAAGAAAAAAAAGAAGTCTCTTGGTTGTTTTGTATCTAAAATAGAGATCTATTTGATCAAATAACTCTTTAATATTTTTTATAAAAATATTAGGGTGGATACTACCAAATATGATATAATTATAGATGTTAAAAGTGCATGTTTTTTCCTTTCATTTTATACCACTTTAGGTTGCTATTTCAGATACACACTTTTAACATATAATTTTGCTATTAAATTTAATACATTCACTAATCCAAGATCTAATTGAGCTTTGGATTATCTTACATCCTTTTATTTAAAATTTCCTACTTGAATTTTGAGATTCAATCTACATATTTTGAACTAAAGTATGTGAATTATTTTATTCCCTTATTTTTTAAGTTTAAAATCTTGTTTTTAAGGTTGACAATCTTGTAATTTAATTTAATTATTCATCTCCATGTGTGTAAAAAGTTTGAATCACATATTTATTGTGTATATAACTGATGGAGGAGACTCTCTATACACATTCAAACACATATGCTCATTTACCCTAAATGAGTGTTATACCACCCAAGGTTCATGCACAACAAAATAAATAAAATCAAGCATAGAAATAACTTATTTTCTAATACTTCAATATAAAAAAATCAAATATTCAAAAAATACAATGCTTATCCTCATGGGCTTTACAATTACAACAAGCTATAAGTACTACTCAACTCCCAAATCAAGGACATTTTTTCTCAACTTTACAATAGATAATGCACTCAACTTGGATTTCAAAATATATGTTCCAAATCTGATTCAAATTTTTTATACACCTTAAATAACATGAAGATATAGATACTACAACTCCAAAAATCTATGTCCAATCTTTCCCAATACCAACTCTAAAAAATGCCCATATGAAATGAAAAACTAGCTTAAAAATGAAAATTATGCCAGATAGAATGTAAAAGAAATTACATTTGTATTAAATCCAATATGTCATGACCAAGATAAGTTTTCCTCTATGTATCCCTCTTAAAATTACTCAAATTGATTCTTTTGTAACTCCTCTTCCAAGATTCTTGGGTTAGGTAGCCTAATTTTGTCTTCTAGCTTCTTTGGTTACTCTCCAATATATAAATTACAAGATTCATGTTTCTTGGTGCCTAAGTTACAATAATGGATCTGCCATATGTCATAAATATTACAATATTATCTCTTACCCATTTTGGACCCTTCTTGAAGTGGTAGGTGGTCACACAAGCTCCAATACATAGGTAGGAATTTAATAATTTTTGAATTGTCAAATGCCATGAAATGCTACAATAGTTAATTTTGGAGTTCATTACAAAGGTGCCCAAATATTTTAACAAATATTTGGCACTTATTGAATATTAACAACAAACTTAGGCTATAATCTACCAAGCTAGAAAATGAAAAATATTTTTGGTTGATGTTGGATAGCTTATAGACCATGGATGCTCTTGGTTAGGACACCCAAGGTAGACCCTATCACTTCTCAGGAGGATAAACAAGGTAGTTAATCTCAACTTTAGATAGCCAAGATAATTTTTCAATAGGTCTTCCAAAAAAAATGACCAGGTACTCAAAATACAAATTGTTTCTTGTATTTCTACTCACCCTGCTATCCTAAATTGCCTCTATATCCTAATTATTTGAAGTATATACTAGATTTCCCAACCATGTTTTGGTTTCATCTCCCTAAAATTCACATTCATGATAATTTTTTTCAATTTTAAATATTTAGTATAGGAGAAATAGGAAGTCCATTAGGCAATTCTTCTTCATATGCATTACTTGAATCATGTTTGTTTACAATATCACAAGGACCAAATCTCTTCATTTTTAACTTCTTGTACTCATTGGAAATCTTTATTTTCTCAAATAAATCATAAATTCACTCCAAACCTAAAATTCCTTATGTATCCTCTTCAAATTATCCTTATACCTATTGTAGACTCCTTCTACACCGCTGGCCTTAACACCTCATGTGTTCATACTTTGGCCACATACATTCACGAGACATGCTCGTAATAACAAAGTTTCCCAATGAGGGTTTATACATTTTAAGCCACTGATTCATGGAGGATACCTTCCCTCCACGTTCCTCCAGCATGCCATGTGTCCCTCTCAGGAACCCACACTCTAAGGAACCCACCAACACATATTCAAGGAATATCCTCCCAGGTGAAGATTCCCACAACCAACAACATTATAAATAATTTTCCCAAGCATAATTTTTGGTTGTTCTATGCAATCATGGTCATCCTTGATCAAGCCACCATAATTTATTATTATTTTTTAGCCCATCTAGTAGGCATACTGTGATCAAACAATCAGAAGATCACACTCACCCACATCATAGGAAATTGAGTGATCCATGCCAAATTGTTCGGCATGTCGATCGATTGTAACTAATTGTAATTATTCTATGATCATGTCGATCGATGATTGTTCTATAAAACCCTGGGAACTTGTAAGAGAAAGAGGAAAGGAAATATTGAACTTTTGTTCATTACGTAGAGGAATACTCTATATTATTTATAGAGATTCTATTTTTATGACAATAAGACCCTATGGCTTATCGAACAAGGGTGTATTATGTAGCATTTATTTTCTAGGGAATTCTCTCTTGCATTGGCATTTTTTCTCTTAAGAAATCATGGGGAATATGCATCTGGTGTCTTTTCATTTTTATTAATCAACGTGTCTTGTGTTGAATCTTTATAGGTCTGATCCAATTTGTTTATGTGGGTACAATTATCTTCTATTTCTTTGGTGCACTTGTGATCATGATGGTTTATCTCTCCTCAAAATGCACTTAGAATAGATAATGATTTGTATTCTTTACATCATACTCCTTAGGAAGATCAATTTTAGGAAGTGAGGTCTTTTATTTTGACCCTTATAGGAACTATTTGTTTCTATTAATATATAGGGTCTTATACCATGTCCTTGGTTGAAGAGGATTTCACTCCCTTTAGAAGTTTTTTGCTTTAATTTAGACCCTTGTAGGTGCTTATTGCAGGTATGATATGAATATTTTTCCATATGTCCAACGAATTTATCTTCCTGTTCTCCTAGCCAACAATGAAGGGTTTGTGGTGCAATTTGTCATGAGGGAATGAAGGCATGAAGCTCTGACCATAAATGGTCAAAACCCTACAAACACCATCTGACACATTCTTTTCCTATCCAACAAAGCTTGTATCTGGTGTTTCACCTCCTCTTAGCTTAGGTTGTTTGTTAAAGGTTGTACCTTTCCTTTTCCCCAAACACCACTCATAAAGACCCAGGTTATAAAATCCCAAAGGTTGTTTCATAGGGTGCACCCTGTCCCACTCGTGAGGAACTTCTTGACTACCCTTATTTAGGCATGAGCCTATTAGGGAATTAGCCTTATACCTATAGTAAAAATTCATTTTATGGATATACTTTCTTACCTCCTTGTGTATGATCTTACGTGTTTAGTAAACTTCTCTGCATTTTCACTTCTCTTATCACTTATATCCAAATTTCCAAATCTAAAAAATATCTTGGACTGCTTTAATAAACAATTTAAAAATGTGATTTACTTGTAATCCTATTTATTAATTTGTTATATGAGAATTCATCTATAGGTAGAATCAAATCTTGCCCCTTTTCCTTGTCTCCAACTAAGATTCATAGTGAATTACCCAAGCTTCTTTTTACAATATTTTTTTTCCCATATATTTTTGGATGATAGGACTAAAAAAATTCAAATCAGTCCTTGAAAAACTAAGAACAAAATCAATACTAATCTCCTCCCATGGCCTCTCATATACATGTAATGGATGATATAAACAAGTGTTTTTACTAATTCCTTTTTTCACTTGACATATCGTACAACCTTGAACATATTTCTCTACATTTTTCTATAATTGAGGCTAAAAATAATTCTGTCCAACAAGTGCTATAGTATTATCAATACCAAAATGTTTGGAAAGTCCTCAACTATATTTTTCTTTAATCAAATTCAATCTCATGGAACTTCTATGGATGCATAATCAATCACATCTGAACAACATACCATCTTGGATCAAATAATCTAACCACCTTTTTTTATCTGCTGCAATAGGTTCCTTAAAATCCATCCATACCTCTCCAAAATTAGGATTTGTTTCATACACATCCTTTAGTTTATTAAAACCAACAACTTCAACCTACATTTCAATAAAAAAAATTGTCTTCTATTCAAACCATCTGCAACCTTGTTATACTTCTCACTCCTATGATTCAAAATAAATGTATATCTTTGTAAGAACTCTACCCAGTTCATATTATTTTAACTCAAATTCCCTTGAGTATTCAAATATTGAAGTGTTTGATTATCAGTAAAATAAAACTCCTTAGGCAAGAGAAAGTGTCTCTATTTCTTACATGCTTGAACAATATCATAAAAATATTGATCATAAATTGAATACTTTTTCTCAACATCATTTAACTTCTCACTAAAGAAGACAATGGGCTTAGCTTGTCTTAAAAAATGCTCAATAACATTACTACTTGCATAACGATCCACCTGAAATACCTTGTTGAAATATGAAAGTGCTAAAATTGGTTTCTCTGTCACTTTGGCCTTAAACATATACAAACTCTTCACTACCCCTATAGTCTACTTGAAATCCCTTTTATCATCTCTTAGAGTCTTAGTTAATAGTGCATATATACTATTAAAACCTTTAATGAACTTCCTATAAAAAAAAAATTCAATCCATGGAATGATTTCACCTCTATTACACTTCTAGGTGTTGTTCATTCTAAGATATCTTCCACCTTCTCTAGGTCCACCTTGATGTCATCTCCTAATACAAAGACATATATGCACTTATGAAGTTAATAAACAAATTTTCATCGCTAATCTTCTAAAAAATAAGTCTAACATGAATCAATGTTCTTCTAGAATATTACTAAATATCAAAATACCATCAAGATAAATAATTAAAAATATGCCCAAAAATTCTTCCAGTGCCTTATTCATTAATCTCATAAATGTACTAGGTGCATTAGTTAGTCCAGAAGGCATAACCAACCATTCAAAAAACCTTCCGTAGTCTTAAAATAAATCTTTCATTCATCTTCTCAGATTCTAATTTGATGGTACCCACTCTTAAAATCAATCTTCATAAAGTACTCTACTCTACTCAAGAAATCCATGATATCATCCATCCTTGGAAATGGAAATATGTACTTGATTGTAATCTTGTTGATGGCTCTTGAATCTATGAACATTGTATATTATTCATTCTTCTTTGGTGATAACATTGTAGGTACTATGTAAGGACTCAAACTCTCTCTGATCAAACCTTTCTCCAACAACTCTTCAACTTGTTTATTGATCTCTTCATTCTTTGTAGGATACATTCTATGGGCTACCTTGTTTGGAAAAATTGCTCGTAGTATCAAATCAATTTTATGTCTTCATTTTCTCATTGGTGAGAGTCCTTCTAGCACATTATCTGAAATAACATCTTTAAACTCTTGGAAAAAATATGCAATCTCCATTGGAACATCTTCCACATTTTCACCGCTAGTCTTAGGAATCAAAGTAATTTTTTTTTATCATGCTTCATAAATTTTAAGATTTCCCTTTCATTAACTAAACAAACTCTTTTATTACCTCAAACTTGTACTAATTCATCTTTCAAAGGTTCTAAGTTATGTCTTACTCCATACTTGGTTAATGTGTACCTGTTAATGTGCATTTATTTCCTATAATATTGCCAAGGCCTTCCTAACAAATATGATAGGAATCCATAGGAATAATATCACATAAGGTTTCTGTTGGCATTTGATGAAGATAATCTGAGTTTTGATTAGAGGTTTGTATTGAGGTGTTGTCATTTCTGGGAACATAATCTATTGGAGGCATGAAATCAGTTTAACTGGTAGTATTAAAGGATTAAATTTATGAAATGACTAAGTGTTTAGTCAACAAGGAAGAAGACAATATACAAGTAACAATCAACCACATTTGTAATTTGAGATTGAGTTAAGGTGTGTAATCATACACTTAACATCTACAAAGGCGTATACTATTACATATATGATTGCATCAGTTAGTTTGAAGATTGGAGCAAGTTATTGAACATTTAAGTGACACTGGCAGAAGAAAAGAGGAAAGGTAGAGTTTGTTTTCTTATATCATCTTACCGATCACTTTAATGTTATAAATGTTTGATTTATGCCTTTTTTAATGTTGTGTTGTCTTTGTTGAGTTGAGAAATACATTTTGGCGTGATCATATTTGATTTTTATGTCAGTGGATAAAACATTTTAGGGAAAAAGGATGACTTTGATTAAGTTGTTATCAAAGAAGGATGAAATTGAGATTTAGGGTTAACAAGGTGATGTTTTAGATGACACGATAAGAGATTATGATTGTGTGAAGATGTTTAATTTTGAAGGAGGTACTATGAGAAAAATTGAAGTGGATCTATCAGAAAGAGAGTGTAATTTTCAGATCAATTATTCTTGGGTATTTCTCAACGCAAGCCCTAACAAGTTTTCAGCTCAAATCCTTTAACAAGGTTACTCCTAACAGGGTGAGAGAGATCTTTAATAGGATCATAAGTGTGAATCATATAAAAAGGTAACTCTCAAAAGAATTTTTAAATCCTTTTAAAAGGTGTTTCTTAACAAGACTTGTTTTAGCTCTTAACTGTGCTTAAGACTCTTAACTAGGTATGCCCTTAATAGGGTATTTGTAATTGCTCGTAATAGGGAAGATTTATTTGGTGAACTAGTGAAATTTGTGGGTATCATCTCACATGTGGTTTTCTCCCTCTAACAAGGGTTTCCATGAGAAAAATATTTTGTGTTGAGTCTATAATGTGTGAATTTTCTATCTTCTATGATTCTATATTGTATTTAGTTTTTTATGTTGGGTATTGTAGAATCTATTAAAGAAGAGTTTTGTATTTGTGGTTGCATTGATTCACCCCCCTCTCAAATCCTTTAAAGACTAACAATTAGTATTAGAGCTTTGTTCCCTTGAAGAAGCCTAACAGCTCAAGGAGGAT
Source organism: Thuja plicata (assembly GCA_018584345.1). NCBI lineage: Eukaryota > Viridiplantae > Streptophyta > Pinopsida > Cupressales > Cupressaceae > Thuja > Thuja plicata. Next base: position 5,270,630 of record MU223742.1, read on the forward strand.
CCTTAAGGAAAATATGGAGGTTTTGTTGAAGCACATGAGGCAACTCAAAGAATCTGGATTTCTCATTAAGGAATTGAAAAGAAAACTGAAGTATTCAAGAGCTAAAAGACAAGATCTTATTGAACAATTAACTAAGAGTCAAGACTACATTGAGTAATTTTCTGAACAAAGTGGATATGATGAATCTGAAGCAGCCTTGGAAGAACTATTATAAGAGAATGAGCAATTGCATATGGACAAGAAGAACATCAAGAGAGAAATGGAAGCTTTGTCAATCGGGATGGGTGAAGAAATGGAAGCAAGGAAGACATCAGAGGAAGCAAAGAAAATTGTAGAAGAATCCCTAAAAGATAAAGGAGATGATCTTTTCAAATCTGAATAAGAGGTTGGTACATTGCATGCATATTTAAATGAGATAAATGAAATTATACAAGATACTATTGAAGGGAACCAAGAAACCCTAAGGTAGAATGAGAATTTGAGAAATGAGAATGAGAAACTGAAAGAAGAATTAAATAAGGCTAATGATCTGTTGAATAAATTCAATGAGTGCACTGCAACCCTTGATGAATAGATAAAGAATCAAAGAAGGATAAAAGAGATCACATGAATTGGATACATTGGTAATACTATTTTTGAAGTTGGTGAATCTTCTATAACAAAGGAGATCAAGCATGAAGGAAAGTTTCCATCAAGGGTAACAAAAATAAATTATGGTAAGAAAAACTACAAACCTTTGTGTTTCAATTGTCATAAGGTAGGTCATACTGCAAATGTATGTAGGAGAAAGTCTGTAAATAATGCTATCAATTTTGATTGATATTGCTGCAACTGCAATAAGTATGGACATATTGCTTATGATTGTAAATCTAGATCCAGTAGTAGATCTAGTAGCTTTGATGGTTACTGTTACAAGTGCAACAAATATGGTCACAATGCTGATGAGTGTAGGGAAAGTATTATGAATCAAAGGTCACATGTGAACTGAGAAAGCCCTTACCAAAAGGAGAGATAATTTGATGTCACATTCTCAATTTGTGGTAACTATGGACACATGGATGTGAATTTTAGGATGAGGACTGCAAGAGGTAATTCAAGACCATGGAGATCTACTAGTATGGAATGCTTTCATTGTCACAAAAATGGAAATCTAGAAAGGAATTGCATGTTAAGGAACTAATCGGTAAACCATTCAAGCAATCAGAATGAGAAGCATTTTGTGAATGTAGAAGAAGTTAGGAAAGAGATGAAAAAGACATGGAAGAATAAGGAAGATAGTAAGACATTAGAGTAATCCACATCTCCATCAGGTGTGGAGAATTCTTCATCAAATTAAGCCTTCATGTGGCTTAGGGGGATAAAGTATTATTGAATCCATTTTTGGACCCCCTATAGGTCTGTGGTAAGATCTATCAGCATATTAAGATGCAATAATGTCTTTTAGAGTGCATTATGAAATTTTGATGAAATATATGATGTTTTGATCATCGGTATTGAATTATGAGTCAATCGGTGAAAAGGTTAGATCAATCGGTAAGTGTATTTAATGCATCCATGCAAAGGTTGATAAAAGGTTCTTTTTGGTTTTCATTTTCACCTTGCGCATTGTGAAATCTATTGTGGAGTGAAAGAAGCATTGTTTAATCCATTTTCTAAGATCCAAGCGATAAAGAGAGATTGTTTGTGTTGATCTGGAAGAGAAAATCAACAAGTTTCTTTTATGTTCTTTGAAAGAGAGCACTAATTGCAAATTGTTTAAGGTATTTATCTAAAATCTACACTTGTGGTTACAAATTTAAGATGTCTACTCCCAAATGGATTGATATTACTGAGAGGCCGCGATCAATATTTAAGAGACATCCATTCAAATATATAGAAGATGAACTAGTGGGTGCCCTAACTAGCATGTCCTATGGAGTTCTACATGTAGAGGATGTTAGAGCATATATTCATTGTAAATTGGAAGACCTAGGATCAGCGGCAATACATGAATAGTATGAGATATTTTTTGATGATAACCTAGTATTGAAAGATGGGCACAAATGTATAGTAGAAAAAGGTTTTCATCATGTAGATAGCTACCCCCATGAATTTGAGGATGATCAGATTAGATATGTTCTAAGAAGAACTCATGACTAGCTCATGTGGCTGGACCGACCACATAAAATTGCAAAGGAAGCCATCCATGTTGTAACTAACCTATGCTCAACCAGTAATGTACATGTTCTTCACACCATTACAAAAGAGGAAGTGATTTTATTGACTAAATCCAAGTGGGATGGATGTGCGATGAATGTGAATGGCATTTTTGATGTTGAGGTAAAGTATGGATCTATGGTTATTGGTTATAAGGTGTATCACTCTAGTAGGTTGAATAATATACGCAGTGGTGCTATTCATACTACTCATATGATGATAAAGGAGAATGAAGACTATGAATTGGCTAAAGTCATGAGAGAACAGTTAATGTTGAACCTAGATAAGATAAAAAGGATAAAAGACAAATGTTCAAATATGACCAGGTGATTATGTGTTTGTTTTCTATTTTCAGAATACATTTTTTGGTATAAGAAACATCACATGGTCAAATGATGCTTCATGTTTCATTTAGATAAACAATTGTATCAGGATATTAGGAAATGACCTTAAAAGAAAGGGTTGGGGTTATCTTAAATATTTTTCAGAAAAAAGATGCATGAAAGAGAAAGAATTCCATCTGAGATTATTGAGAGATACAAGAATACCATTTATTTCATGGTAGAGATAGACACCTATATGTTGGAAGAAATTGAGCCAAGAACCTCATGGGTGATGCCTATGGTTTATGAAGTGGAATGATACATACTGTCTATGTAAATAGAGAATCTTTTAGCTCAACCAGTAGATTCCAAGACTCCAAGGTTTGGGACATACAAAGAGAAGTCACTTAAAGTACTCTATGAGTCGATGAAACTAGTAATTGAGAAAAAGGTGAGGAAATATATTGAAACATTCATGTTTTAGAAGGGTTTCACTTAGGATAAAGTAGAGAAATATAGAGTTAAGCATGCTACAAGACAAGCTAGCACATCTGGTGTAGCCAAGGATGTTGAAGATGTTGAAGTTGTTGGTGCAACTAGTAGTAGCCCAACCAATCAGAAAATAAGGAGTTCCACAAGAGTCAAGAAGGAGAAACCTTATCTTCCCATAAAAACATAGGAAAAGGAACATGTAAAGAGAGCTATGCATAAGACTACACCAGATAAGGAAACACTAAGCATAGAAAAGGTGAAAAGAAAAAAAGAAACAAAAGGCTCAAAGAGATAAGAAATTTGCTGACGAAGAAAGTGAAAGAACTGAGTCTAAGAAAGAGAAGAAGGATCTCAAGGAAACAAACAATAAATCTAAGGTGGTAGGTTCCCCTACTACTAAATATGTCAAGCTTGATTTTGGAAAATTTATTTCTGTTGAAAACATAATGCATAGAGTTAAACAGTGGGGTGTGTTAGTTGGTGTAAGAAAGTGTTAGTAATAACTGAGAGGGGGGGAGTGAATCAGTGGCCTCAAAAATTTAATCATTAAAACTTATAACCACAAATTATGTCTCTAGTTATCTTCTGTCCTACAAGATGAATTCCTTGAAATACTTATATTAATTTTCTACTTGTCGGATTACTTTGTAAATCTCTCTTCTGTAAGATTACCGATAAGCTGTCAACTATTTATCGAAACACAATAAATATGCAGAGTATACCGATAAATATAGAATTGCATATATGAAATGTAAAATAGTAAAGTAATGAAACATAAACACATAACACATGGATTTTTAACATGGAAACCCTGTTAAGGGAAAAACCACTGGGATCGGTACCCCAAATTTTCACTCTTCTAAAGTGAGCTCTGTTAGGAGCCAACCCTGTTAAAGTTTACAAAAACATTGTTAGGTGTGACCTTGTTAGAGGATTTAAAAGATAGTTTTTCACCTAGTATTTGGCATCTAATGCTGCCATCCTTGATCAAACACTCACTTGGCCTGTCAATAGGTATCGGGCATATCCAATGCTACTTTCATGATCAAACTTTTTGATACTCCTTGAGATGTATCTCAATTGTAAAAGACTTTTAAGTCCTTCTTGGTTAAGAGACTTGATGCTTCAATGGTTAAACTAAAACAATAATGATATGTTCATACATACAACTTGATTGCAGATTTTCAGATCTATTGTAAATCCATTACCTCTCTGATCAATATAATCAATTCTATACCTTTGCTCCACACTGTTCTACTCTGTGATGTTGTCTCACTGTTCATTGGTGTCTACAGAATCTAGCTCTTTCCTTAGATTGATTGATCAGGACTAAATGAAGACTTTCTTCTCCTTTAGATTTTCTTTAGCATCTTTTATCTTCTCTTTTTCACCCCACACAATTCGTAATGAATTGGATTTGTCTCTTTATAGACATGTTTTACCTTTTCTTGGCTTTCTTGATTCTTGGCGTGATCCACAATTCTCACCAATTAGATTTAAAGCAAACTCCTGCTTTATCTCAAAGATATCTTCTTGCCAACTGGACAAATCAGATTTAAATCAATTACTTATCTTCAGCTTTATCTGGATGATTAAAATAATGATAAGTATTAGTTAAGTCTATTTATAGCTCTTGATAGCTAAGAATTTTTTCATTTTTGAACTCTCTATTCTATCGGTCAACAATCTAGTTATTCATCAGTGATAACTGACTATTCCATCAGTGGGACTTCAGTTGTCATCGGGATCTCCATCCTTGTCTTTTTCGTCGGGCAACACTAAAATTCTGTCCGTCAGGTTTCTCTATGTTTTTCTCATCGGGAAACACTTTGACTTTGCTTATCGATAATGTTGTGCATCAGCTCATCGGGTAACACTGTGACTTTTCTCTTTTACTCTATCCGTCAGCATGCACTCCATCGGTGTATATAGTCACTTAGTGAATACTTGACTTATATGCATTATTGATAGCATAGCCTCGATTCATTGGTTCTTTAAAGTCTTTGGCAGTATTTCCATGACCATATAGATTATATAAAGTTGACATCAATGACAATACAATACATTAATTGATTTAATGCCTTGCATGATCATCAACTTAACATCTTTAAACATTCAATCAGTTACATGTCATCAATCTCTCACTTTGGCATTGATGGGAGCATACTACATTATCATATTGTATTATTACTACTACAATATGAAATATACAGTTTCATCAAGCTTTCCTAATGTAACTATTACAAATGTCTGGCTTTCGGTAAGCTCAAATAGCTTTGATTTGATTCTTACAGCTTTCTATCTATCTTTAATTCCTTTACTGGATAGATGTAGAATCTTTCTTTCTCTGTTGTGATGTGTTCTCCTTCTATGTCAAATTCTCTCCCTTTGACTGTTCTCCTTTCTTGTGATGTCTTTTGTCAGTAATTTTTTTCCTTTGTGTGTACTCTCCCTTTCTTTTTACATCTCTCTCTTTGGATACTTTGATGGATATAATCTCTCCCTAAGATGATAATGGATATAATCTCTCCCTTTATCAGTATGATAATGAGATATCTCTCTCCCTTAGGTGATACAAAGTGATAATATGACAATGGATATAATCTCTCCCTTTGACAACAATGCCAAACAAATATTTTTGATAGTAATGGAAAAAAAATCCTTTCTATCCATGATATAGTCCTTGGATTTCCCAGTCCATCGGTAATAACTCTAATGCTTGGAGAAGATAAATGCCTTGCTATGTATAGATGTTTCTTTGAATTCCATCTCTCTTCTTGCATCAACATGAATGATATTATGATAATATGTAGGCTGATGCAACCTTCTAGTCATCTTACTGACCAGTAGACAAGGGTCTGACCCCTAGTCTCTTTCTCAAGTATTCAAATGCATCCTTGGGCAGTGGCTTGGTGAAGATATCGGCCAATTATTCCTTTGATTGCACATACTCAAGTATTACCTCCTTTTCCCGAACTTGTTCTCTCAAATAATGATACTTGATGGCAATGTGCTTTGTTTTACCATGCATGACTAGATTCTTGGAAATGTTTATTGCACTTGTATTATCACAATAGATAATTACTAGTTCAAGAATTTTCATATGCATACCTTCTAGTAACTGTTTGATCCATGCAATATTTGAGCAGTTTGCAATAGTAGCAACATACTCTGCCTTTGCAGTAGACTGAGGATGCATCCTTGCTTCTTGCTGATCCATGTGACAAGTTTGTCACCCATAAAGAATGCTCCTCCAGTTTTTCTCTTCCAGTCATCAATATTTCCAGCCCAAACAGCATTGGTAAAGAGCTTAAGTTCAAATTTTCCTTCTCTTATATACCATAAGCCATATTCCTCGGTATTGTGCAGATATCTTAGGATTGTTTTCACAACAGTCATATGTGATTCTATGGGATTAGTATAAAATCTTACAACTATTCCTACTGCATGTGCAATATCTGGTCTAGTATGTACAACAACATGAGTTTTCTAATCATTGTTTTGTACAAAATCTGATTTACCTCTAATGAATTTCCCTTCTTTTTCATCTTACATCCAGTTGCCATCAATGTTCCAACTGGTTTGGACTCTTGCATCTTGAATATTTTCAGTACTTCTTTGATGTACTTGGATTGTGTAATGAAAATACCTTCATCTTGTTGCATGATCTTCAGACCAAGAAAGAACTTGATCACTCCAAACATAGACATCTCAAACTCTTTTCTCATTTCATTTTCAAATTATTTTCATAGCATATCATTGCCTCCAAATATGATGTCATCAACAAATATCTCAGCAATCAAAATGTTAGCATCAGTATCTTCCTTCAAATAAAGATTATTGTTTTCACTAGTCCTTACAAATCCAATACTTATAAGATAGGAATGAAGTCTTTCATACCAGGCTCTGGGTGCTTGTTTCAATCCATACAAGGCTTTGTGTAGTCTACATACCATGTTCCTCTTGTCTAGATCAACAAACCCTTCTGGTTGCTTAATGTATACCTCTTCTTCAAGTATTCCATTCAAGAATGCAGACTTGACATCCATTTGGTATACCTTAAAACCTGTATATGTAGCATAAGCAAGTAATATTCTTACTCCTTCTAGCCTAGAAATGGGTGCAAAGGTATCTCCATAGTCAATTCTTTGTTCTTGTGCATACCCCTTGCATACTAGTCTTGCTTTATTTCTGGTGACTTCTCCATTCTCATTCAGTTTATTCCTGAATATCCATTTTGTACCGATGAAATTCTTGTCATCTGGTCTCGATACAAGTGTCCATATCTTATTTTTCTCTATTTGTTCAATCTCCTCATTCATAGCACTTATCCATTCATCATTATCAAGTGCAACATTGACATATTTGGGCTCATAATCACAAATAAGACATCTTGTATTTAGAGACTTACTTTTGGTTCTCATACCAAATTTTTTGTCTCCAATGATCTAGTTCTGTGGATGGTTCTTCCTGACATATCTTGCAATCACAGGTTCAACTCTTTGTCTATCAGCTTGATCATCATTTTTTTCTTTAGTTTCTTCTCCATCACTTTGTGCATCATCTTGAGAAATATTCTGATCGTTGGTATTTCCAGCCTGATGCTCAGGTGCAATGATCTGTATCTCGGGAGCTCTACATTGTTGGTCAGGTAAAGTGTCAGGTTCCTCATTGTAAGAAAACCTATTGTAGTCCTTTGGTTCTTTAGTGCTTTCCTTTTCATTTGTCTTTGCAAATTCATCTATCTTTACATTTGCACTTTCAACAATTTTGTTAGAGGCTTTATTTAGACATTTGTAAGCCTTTCTCTTGGTGGGATACCCTAGAAAGATTCCTTCATCACTCTTGGAGTCAAGTTTTCCATTTCTATCATCTTTTAAGATATAACACCAACTGCCAAAATTTTTGAAATAACTTACATTGGGTGTATATCCATACCAAAGCTCATAAGGTGTCTTTTTGGTGTCTTTCTTCAATTGTACTTTGTTCAATATGTAAACAAAAGTACTAACAGCTTCTCTCTAGAATATTTGGGTGATGCCTTTCTCTATCATCAGTGCCCTTGCACAATCAACTATGGATTTTTTTCTTCTTTCAACAATTCCATTTTGTTGTGGTGTTCTTGGTGCAAAGACATGTCTTTTGATTCCATGCTCATTACAAAAGTTAGTGAACTCATCTAAAATAAATTCCCCTCCTCTATCTGACCTTAAGCATTTCAATTATTTACCACTTTGTTTCTCAACCATTGCCTTATACCATTTAAACATCTTAAATATTTCTGATTTATCTTTTTGAAATATGATTGTCATCATTCTAGAGTAATCATCAACAAAGAGAATAAAATATATATCTCCATAATAACTCTTTGTCCTCATAGGTCCACATAAATTAGTATGGACTAATCCTAGAATGGCATCAGATGTATGGGTTTTTCTTTTGAAGCTAGATTTTGTCATCTTACCTTTTTGACAATTCTTACACATGATGTTGTTGGGCTTGGTCATCGTTGGTAAGCCTCTGACATTTCTCTTTTTACTAATTTTTATCATGTTGTGAAAGTTCACATGAAACAATCATTTGTGCCACAACCATATGTCTTCATTTGTAGCAATCAAACAAGTAGTATCAGTATCATTCAGATAGAATAAGTTCCTTTTGTCTACTCTCTAGTGACAATCAAATTTCTTGATTTATTGAAGATCTTTGCCTTCTTATTTTCAAATGCTACTCTGTGACCTGAATTATTCAACTGAGAAACACTCAATAGATTATAATTCAATCCATTTACCCAATAAGCATTTTCACATTTTATCTAGTTATTCAACATTATGGTTCCTCTACCTTCAACTAGACAAAGGTGTGTCATTACCCATTCTTACTGAACCACCTTTATAGTATTCAAAAGTCTCAAACTTTTGCTTATCACCGGTCATATGGTGAGTGCATCCACTATCTATGATCCAGACATCATTTTTACTAACTTTATATATGAGTGCAGTTTCTACATACCTTTCTTCATCATCAGCTGAATCATCTTTTACTTCCACAAAAACCATCTTGATGTCTTCTTCAGATTCAGTGTTAGTATCATCATCTTTGCATTTTGCTAGGTAATTAGCCTTCTTTCCTTTGTCCTTGTAGTCTTGAGTATCTCTTCTCTCTGATTGTCGGTAGCTTCTGTAATCACCTCTGCCAGACTTCTTTTCAAATGATCTATCATTACTTCTGTCATCTTTTCTTCTGTTAGGACATCTTACATCAAAGTGTCCAATCTCTTTACAATTAAAACAAACAAGTGGTAATTTACCTTTGTATTTACCTTT
>MU223742.1:5280016-5303578 GCA_018584345.1 Thuja plicata
AAAGTGTCCAATCTCTTTACAATTAAAACAAACAAGTGGTAATTTACCTTTGTATTTACCTTTGCCTCTCTGCATTCTTCTAGCCATAAGTGCTTCAATTTTATCAAGATCTTCTTCTTCACTTTCACTATCACTATCTTTTCTCATAGTGTGTTTATGACTTGATTTACTTATTATCATAGAAGTTTTGAATGCAGACTCTATGTTTGGTAAGACACTATTATCAAAATTGTTCATCTGAAACGAAATCAGTCTTCCAATCAAACTGTCTAGAGTAACATTGCTATTTACTAATGCTCTCATTTCTTGAATGGCGGATACTCTAATAACATAACTAGATAGTAAGGTTCTTATAATTTTACTTACCATAGTATCTTCTTCTAGTACACCTCCAACTCCTTAGATAGCGTTGACTACCTCTTTGATTCTTGTGCTTTACTGTGTGATGTTTTCACCTTCTTTCATTTTGAGATCATCAAACTTTCCTCTAAGGCTTTCTGCCTTGGCTCTCAAAACATTTTTGTCACCACCATGTACACGCATCAATTTGTCCCACATCTTCACAGTCTTGCAGGTTTTGACATATTCAAATTCAACATCAGAGAGTGAGGAAGCAAGCTCTATCATCATGCAGTTGTGCTCATGCTTCTCTCTCATTTTTTCAACTGTTGGTGCTCCTGTGGGCAACACATATTCAGTATCTAAGTATTGAGTAACATCATTTCTAATACATGATAAGTGGAGTCTTATTATGCTCTATCATGAAGAAAAATTATCTTTGTTCAACTTGGGCACATCTCGCCTGTTCATCTTGTGATCTTTAGCTTAGGTCTTGAAACCTTCCTTTTAAGCACACAATCTCTGATACCAATTGTTAGTAATAACTGAGAGGGGGGAGCGGGGTGAATCAATGGCCTCAAAAATTTAATCCTTAAAACTTATAACCACAAATGATGTCACTAGTTATCTTCTGTCCTACAAGATGAATGCCTTCAAATACTTATATCAATTTTCTACTTGTCAGATTACTTTGTAAATATCTCTTTTGTATGATTACCGATAAGCAGTCAACTATTTACTGAAACATAGTAAATATGTGGAGTATACCGATAAATCCAAAATTGCATATGTGAAATGTAAAATAGTAAAGTAATGAAACATAAACACATAACACATGGATTTTTAACGTTGAAACCCTGTTAAGGGAAGAACCACTGTGACCGGTACCCCAAATTTTCACTCTTCTGAAGTGAGCTCTGTTAGGAACCAACCCTGTTAAAGGTTACAAACACACTGTTAGGTGTGACCTTGTTAGAGGATTTAAAAGATAGTTTTTCACCTAGTATCTAGCATCTAATGCTACCATCCTTGATCAAACACTCACATGGCCTATCAATAGGTATCAGGCATATCCAATGCTACTTTCATGATCAAATTTTTTGATACTCCTTGGGATGTATCTCAATTGTAAAAGACTTTTAAGTCCTACTTGGTTAAGAGACTTGATGCTTCAATGGTTAAACTAAAACATTAATGATCTATTCATACATACAACTTGATTGTATATTTTTAGATCTATTGTAAGTCCATTGCCTCTCTGATCAATATAATCAATTCTATACCTTTGCTCCACACTGTTATGCTCTGTGATGTTGTCTCATTGTTCATCGGTGTCTGCAGAATCTAGCTCTTTCCTTAGCTTGATTGATCAAGACTGAATGAAGACTTCCTTCTCCTTCAAATTTTCTTTAGCATCTTTCCTCTTCTCTTTTTCACCTCACACAATTCTTAATTAATTAGATTTGTCTCTTTATAGACATGTTTTACCTTTTCTTGGCTTTCTTGATTCTTGGCGTGATCCACAATTCTCGCCAATTATAATTAAAGAAAACTCTTGTTTTATCTCAAAGAGATCTTCTTACCAACTGGAAAAATCAGCTTTAAATCAATTACTTATCTCCGGCTTTATCTGGATGATTAAAATAATGATAAGTATCAGTTAAGTCTATTTATAGCTCTTGACAGCTAAGCATTTTGTTATTTCTAAACTCTTTGTTCTATCAGTCAACACTCTAGTTAGTCATCAGTGATAACTGACTATTTCATTAGTAGGACTTCAGTTGTCATCTAGATCTTCGTCCTTGTCTTTTTCGTCAGGCAACACTAAAATTATGTCCATCAAGTTACTCTATGTTTTGCTTGTCGGGAAACACTTTGAATTTTCTCATCAATAATGCTCTGCATTAGCTCATCGAGTAACACTGTGAATTTTCTCTTTTAATCTGTGTGTCGGTGTCCACTCCGTCAGTGTATACAGTCACTTAGTGAATACTTGACTTATATGCATTACTGATATCATAGCCTTGATTCATTGGTTCTTTTAAGTCTTTGACAGTTTTTCTATGATCATAAAGATTATATCAAGTTTAGATCAATGACAATACAATACATTAATTGATTTAATGCCTTGCATGTTCATCAACCTAACATCTTCAAACATTCAATCAGTTACATGTCATTAGAAAGTTCTATGACAAGTTCAATAAACAAGATCAAAAGATGATTCAGGAGGTTGTTTTTTTCAACATACACAAGCAGAGAAAAACCCTAATTTAATTACAAGGTCAAATTCCTGCAACATTGTATGCTAAAATTGAAGATAGGGGCATACTATATTGAAAATTGATAAATAAATAATTGAATATGCCCTAGTTCAATTACAACCAAATATATATATAGATGAAATTAATGATACACTTCAAAAGGTTAGAAAATATTTTAAGACTAATTCTAGATTTACAAGACTACTAATTGGTGATTCTCAATCAGTGAGAGATGAAACAATGAGTATTTTGTAGAATCTTTTAGGACATATTGAGGAATAAGAACAAGATAGTGTTGAAGAAGTTGATATGGAATTTTAAGGGGAACAATAAAAGAAAAGGATAATGTTGATCTAGCGGTAATTCAAACTGATAAAGGATTTACTATTGATGGTGTAAATATCACACTTGAAGAATTCAAAGATGACACTACTGGTGATATTCCTTCCATGGAGATACAATATGAGCCCATGTATACAAAAGATCAAGAGGAATCAAATGAGAAACAAGATGCACATGAGGAACAAAAAGAAGAAGAACCAGTAGCATAGGTACTAGTCAGACTATGAATGATGTTACACAAGATAAAGGTTAAAAAAATGATGAGCATCAAGAGAAAGCAAAAGAGAAGGAAGCTACATAGAAGGAAAAAGAACAAGAAAAGGTACCACCTCTCTCCCAGTCCAAGAAGAATATTTCTGAAGATGATATACTTATTAAGGGATAGGTGGACTTGAGTACTATGAGTCCCAAGGAGGTGATAGATTTTTATATGACACTCAATTCAAAGGCCAAAAAGGAAACAATGAAGCAAGAAACTCAGGTAATTCTTAGTGCAAGTGACATAATTTTTGAATTACTATGCAAAATAAAATATAATGAGACTTCTCTACGGATAGAGAAAATTTCACATTCAACAATATATGAAGAGATGAAGATTCTTGAAGATACAATAATTTTTTCAGCAGAAAAGGTCTATGAAAATAAAAGGTCACAAAATCTTGCACAGTCAATTACATTAGAACCCACAATACTTTCTGAGATTGTTAATCATGGAAAGGAAGCATTCAAAGAGGGAGGTAAAATCCTCAAGTCTTTTTGTAATTTTTCCCTATTTTTGAAAGGTTTAGAGAGGAGTAAAAGTGAAGCTCAGTAGGAGCTTAGGTTACTTGTTGCAAATTTCAACCATTTACATGAGTTTGATACTACTTTTGGTGCTGGGGTTAGCAATATACATCTCAAGTTGAAATAATATATGAATGAGGAAGACAAAAGGATAGCTAACTTGTTAGAAATAATTGAGAGGGGGGGTGAATCAGTGGCCTCAAAAATATTCCAATAAATCAACCCAAAAACTTAGTACCACAATATTAAGCCTCTAGTTATCTTCAGTCCTACAAGATGTATTCCTTAAAATATACTTATCAAATAACTACTGCTCGGAGTTCACTCTTTAAACCTTATTCTTATGTTTACCGAATAGAAGTCTTTCATTTACCAAAAAATAGTAAATTGCATAGTATATACCGATCAATCCAGATTAGTTATGTGAAATGCAAAACACTAAAATAATGACTCATAAACACATTGACACATAGATTTTTAATGTGGAAACCCTATTAAGGGAAAAACCACTTGGGATCGGTAACCCAAAATTTTCACTCTTCTGAAGTGAGCTCAGTGAAGAGACAACCTTGTTAAAGGTTACAAACACACTGTTACGTGTGACCTTGTTAGAGGATTTAAATAGAATAGTTTGTCACTTGATATCGGGCATCTCTATGCTACCTTCTATGACCAAACCCAGTGTAGTTTGTCAAATGGTATCTGACATCTCATGCTATCTTCATGATCAAACTTTTTGATACTCCTTGGGATGTATCTCAATATAGAAAGGATTGTTAAGTCCTGCTCGGTTAAGAGACTTTATGAATCAATGGTTAAACTAAAACATTAAATGATTTGTTCATACATACAACTTAGAATTGCAGATTTTCAAATCTATTGTAAGATCATTTTACCTTTTTTGACCAATAACCTCTTTTCAATACCTTTTCTCCACTTCTTTCTGCTCAGTGATGCTGTGCTTCTCTGTTGCTCAGTGTTTGCAAAAATATTTAGCTCTTTCCTTAGCTTGATTGATCAGGACTATATGAAGTTGTTCTTCATTAGTTTCTCTTCAACATCCTTCTTTTTCATTCACCCCCCTTCATTCATAATGAATTAAGTTGTCTCTTTAAAGACATGATATCACTGTTTCTCACTTCTTGATTTTTTGTTCTTGGCATGATCCGCAATTTTATCCAATCTTGATTTAAAGCATAAATCCTATTTTATCTCATAGAAATCTTCTTTCCAACTGGATAAAACAAATTTAAATCTTTTGCTTATCTCTCGCTTTAATTTTTTGATGAAAAAATGTTGACAACCAGTTAAGTCTATCTTTAGCTCTGCTAGCTAAGCATTTTTTCATTTCTGAACTCGAGTTAACTTTGATGTTTTAACTCTTTGATAAATTTGGTCAACACTTCAGTTCTCCTTGGGCTTCTCCATCGGTGTTGTCTATCCGTCGGTTAACACTGTAAATTTGGCCATCGGTAATGCTTGTGATTCTTCTTGTCAGTAATACTTGTCAATTTCTTTGCTCGGGAAATACTGTGAGTTTGCTCTCAGTTTTCTGTGTCCTTCGATTTCCACTAGCCGTTGGTGTTTGAAGTCACATAGTGAATGCTGGTCTTTTATGCATTACTGAAAGAATAATCTTTATCTCTCTGATTCTCTGAAGTCTTTGACACTTTGAATATAACCAATAAGATTATATCAAGTTGACATCAATGAAAATACAATCCATTAACTGATTTAATGTCTTGTATTATCTTTCTGCATTTTGGTGATCAACTTAACATCTTCAAACATTCAATCAGTTACATGTCATCAATATCTCCCTTTGGCATTGATGGAAATACACTACATTATCACAATATATTATTACTAATACAATATGAAATATAATAGTTGAAGTTCATCAATCTCTCTTATTGTAACTAATACAAATGTCTGGCTCTTGGTAATCTCATATAGCTTAGATTTGTTTCTTGCAGAGTGAGTTTCTTCAATCTTTAATCCCTTTACTGGATAGATGTAGCAACTTTTGTCTCTGTGCCTGATATTTGCTCTTCCTTGACTGGTCCTCTTCTTGATAATCTCTTTTTCCTTTGACAACAATCTCTCCCTTAGTATGTATTCTCTCTGTCATGTTTCTTCTCTCCCTTAGATGGATATTTCATATGTAATCAATATCTCCCTTTGATTAACTCTTTCTTTGAATTCTTAGTAACTTCTCTCCATGGATAATGATATAATCTCTTCTCTGATAATGAGATAATCTCTCCCTTTTGATAATGAGAATCTCTCTCCCTTTGACAAAAATTCCAAACATTCTTCTATATCATCTTCCATTCCCTTTTTATAATACACTCCTTGAATTTCCCTATCAATCAGCAATACATTGTCTCTTGTGTTCGGTGCAGACTTGTACCTTATTATGTACATATGTATCTATTGTTTTCCATCTTGGTTCTTTCATCAACATGAATAATCTTTTGATTTTTGTGTAGGCTGATGCAACCTCCTAGTCATCTTACTAACCGATATACAAGGGTTGTACCCCTAGTCTCTGTCTCAGGTACTCAAATATTTATTTTGGTAATGGATTGGTGAATATATCAGCTAAATGTTCCTTTGATTAAACATATTCTAGTAACACCTCTTTTGCTTGCACTTGTTCTCTTAAATAGTGATACTTGATTGCAATATTCTTAGTCTTAGCATGCATGAATGGATTCTTAGAAATGTTAATTGCACTGGTGTTATCACAATAGATAATCAATGGTTCAAGAATCTTCATATTCATACCTTCCAGCAACTGTTTCATCCATGCAATATTGGATCAATTTGTAGTAGCAGCCACATATTATGCTTCTATAGTAGACTGAGAGATGCATTCTTTCTTTTTCTTGATCTATGTGACACATCTGGCACCCATGAAGAATGCTCCTCCAGTTGTGCTCTTTTGGTCATCAATGTTTCCAGCCCAATCACCATTTGTATAGACTTGTAGCTCAAATTTTCCTTCTCTTTTATACCATAATCCATAATCCTCAATGTTCTTTAGATATCTCAGAATCCTCTTGACAATAGTCATATTTGATTATTTGGGATTAGCAAAGAATCTAGCAACTATTCCAACTGCATGTGCAATATCTAGTCTAGTATGAACAACATACATTAGTTTTCCAATCATTGATCTATACAAGGTCTGATTTACCTCATTTAACTTATCTTCCTTTGTCAGCTTACATCTGATAGCCATAGGTGTTCCAACTAGTTTGGAATCTTCCATCTTGAATATCTTCAACACTTCCTTGATGTATTTGGACTAAGTGATATATATGCCTGCATCTTGTTGAAGAATATGTAGACCAAGAAAGAATTTGATCTCCCTAAACATAGACATTTCAAACTCTTTTCTCATTTCATTAGCAAAGGATTTGCATAAAATTTAATTTCCCCCAAAAATGATATCATCAACAAATATTTCAGCAATCAGAATATTACCATCAGTATCTTCTTTTAAGTGCAGATTGCTATTTTCACTTGTCCTTATAAATTCAATGCTATTGAGATAGGAATGAAGTCTTTCATACCAGGTTCTCGGTGCTTGTTTCAATACATACAAGGCTTTATGTAGTCTAAATACCATGTTTCTCTTGTCTGGATCAGTAAACCCTTCTGGTTGTTCAATGTATACCTCTTCTTCTAGTATTCCATTTAGGAATGTAGATTTGACATCCATCTAGTATACCTTGAATCCTTTGAATGCAACATAAGAAAGAAGAATTATAACTCCTTCTAGTCTAGCAATGGGTGCAAAGGTTTCACCATAATCGATACCTTCTTCTTGTGCATACCCCTTGCATACTAATCTTTATTTATTCCTTGTGACTTCTCCATTCCCATTCATCTTGTTTCTGAATATCCATTTAGTACCGATGACATTCTTGTCATAAGGTATCGGTACTAGTTTCCATGTATGTTCTTCTCAATCTGTTCTATTTCTTCATTCATAGCACTGAACCATTTTTCATTTTCAAGTACAGTATTAATAGATTTAGGCTCAAAATCACAAAGTAAACATCTAGTGTTTAGTGACTTACTTCTTGTTCTCATTCTAGCCTTCTTGTCTCCTATGATTTGATTATGTGGATGATGTCTTCTGACATACTTGGCAAGTTTTGGTTCAGCTCTTTGTCCATCATTCTGATTATCATCTTGACCTTCATTCTGATCTCCATCACTTGGTACATCATCTTGAGTATTATCTTGATTTTTGGTAATTGCAGCCTGATGCTCGGTTGCAATGTTTTGTTGCTCAAGAGTGATACATTGTTTCTCGAGTAGAGTGGCAGGTTCTTTAGTGTAAACAAACCTATTGTAGTCTTCTAGTTATTTTTTGCTTTCCTTATCATTATTTTTTGCAAATTCATCTATTCTTACATTTGCACTTTCAATGATCTTGTTAGATGACTTGTTAAGACATTGATAAGCCTTACTGTTGGTGGAATACCCTAGAAAGATACCTTCACCACTTTTGGAGTCAAGCTTTCCATTTCTATCATCTTTAAAAATATAACATTGACTACCAAAGATTCTGAAGTAACTTACATTGGGTGTGTAACCATACCAAAGCTCATAGGGTGTCTTCTTTGTGTCCTTCTTCAATTGTACTTTGTTCAATGTGTAGACATCAGTACTGACAGCTTCCCTCTGGAAAGTTTGAGTGATGCTTTTCTCAATCATCAATGTTCTTGTACAGTAAACAATTGATCTATTTCTTCTTTCAGCAATTCCATTTTGCTATGGTGTTCTCGGTGTAGAAACATGTCTTTTAATTGCATGCTCATTATAGAAATTAGTGAATTCATCTGAAATAAATTCCCCTCCTCTATCTGACCTTAAGCATTTTAGTTCCTTACCACTTTTCTTTTCTACCATAGCCTTATATGTAATACCCACCTCTTAGCTTACTTTTCAGTTTGTGGATGCCAAACTCTTTTAGGCATTTTTATGTATGTGTGGTTATTTTAGTTGATCTTGAGGATATTTATGTATTGCATTTCATTATGTTATGAATCCATTTGCTTAGTGTATTATATCTTCTGTGTACATGTGGTTTATGGTTATTTTATGATGCTTATGTATATGTTAGGATTTCATTTCGATTATGTTTTTCTAACAATACAGACCCTAGAATTATATGCTCATGGATCATAGTATGTTTTGCATTACTATTTGATGTGCGTGGTATGGTATTGGACAGAGTCGTAGTTACTTGCTTCGGTAAGATCCACATGATAAACTGGTCTCAACCATTGCTTTCTATATTATATGCATGTATGTTTGTCTTTGTGATGATAGGTTTGCAGGTACCGGGCTATGTCTTCCCTGAATTGGAAGGAGTGAGCATGCCCTATCACAATATCTCAATGGTAAGAGAGAGGAGATAGTATTCAGGTCTAAATCCTACCCTAAACCTAATTTTCCTAAGTATTGGATGAGTATCAGTTTGACAACCCTACCCAAATTCATCTAGTTGACGTGAATTCATGGACCCTATCCTTGTGTATGTTTGAGTTGATTTTGTTAGTTTTAGTCGAATGCATTGATATTGTGTGTTATATCATGGTATTTATTTAATTGAATATTATTGAAATTAATTATTAATTATAGGGTATTTAATTAAATACCTATGTTTAATTGAATATTTAATTGGAAATTAGAGTAAATATGCTTTCATGCATTATTAAATAATTAAATATTTGAGTGCATAGATAAGATTGTGTTTTAAATATTTAATTTATTTAATATATTATTTAATTAATTACATGTGCATGATTTTTTTGAAAAAGTATTTTCAAACTCAAAGATTTCAACTTGATTTTAGGATTCAAAGTTGAGTTGTGGAGTTAAAAGATATTTTTAATTATTTAATTGTGATTTTCTTTCAATTTCAAGGGGAGTATTTTTAGGGATTGACTGGGTGTGTTGTCATTAGGGTTTGCATGTTTAGGGGAAATTGAATTCCTTTAGGAGGGAATTGGGGTTCATTTTGGATTAACAAGTTTTTAGAGATTTTGGGAGAGCTTTGTGTGTTCTTGGCTTTGTGGAGAATTGGGGATTTTTGTGGCGGCATGTTGGATTGGAGATTTATGTGATTTCGTGGTTTGCATGTGCTTGGATACTGGTAGTTTCCAGATTTATGGTTGATTCATGCTTGGAGGTTTCATGGTTTTACAATCTTCAAAGGCATAATCTCAGTTTTTCTTGCATTGGATTTGAGGTAGGTTTTGTGATCCCTAAAATGGTTTCAATTTTGCAATTCTATGATTTTCTATGTTTGATTAGATGCATGTCAATTTTTTATGGCTTATAAAAGTTATTTAGTCTTTCTGTGATTTTGGGTATTTATTAAATCTTTAGATCTGAATTTTCTATCATTTCCTAGGACTTAGCATAGTACAGTTATGTTGTCCAATTTTCATAGGAAAATTTGTTGTATAACTCCTAGAAAGTGATAAATTAAATTGCCTATAGTTCAACTATTAAGTTTGAGAAAAATAAATCATCCTATGGAGAAAGAAATTCATTTGGGTTAAACAATAAATTTCCCTCTTAAAAGTTAATTGTTTGAGAAAAAACACCTCTCTGTAAAAAAATAATACAGAGAATTAAAATTACACCAGTCAATAAAAAAATGATTAAAAAAGCCAAAAAGGACAAAAGATGAATTATTAGTCAATCTTGTTTGAAACCTTATGCTTTGTGGAATAAATTAAGTTTATTTTTATTTACACAGTAAAAAAAAATACCCCTGAGAGAGATGCTTTTCTTGGTTTTGCTTCCGTAATTTGAAATTTTATTTTTTTTTAAAAATTATTATATTTCATTGCCTATGCTATTTTTTTTAGAAAGTTTAAAAAAAAATAAAAAAAAAAATTAACAAGTTAAAGTTATGTGGGGAGGGGGCCACCACATCCCCTTTTTCCCCCACACACTATACTCTAAGCACATGCCTAAGGTCTATGTGCGCATGCTTCCCTAAGAGTAGGGAGGGGACCATGTGGATCACCACTCCCCACACAACCCTATTCCCTTTCCTTTGTCATGTGTTGAAAAGGGTTTAAAGTTAAGTTTTTTTTTTTATTAAAAAAGTTTTCTTTTAGTATATTTAAAGTTTACTTTTTGTTTTTAAAGCATAGTTTTTAGTTTTAAGTTATTTTATTTTATTTTAGTTTAGTTTAGTTTTTATTTAATTTAATTTATATTTAGGTTAATTTGTTTTTAGTCTAATTTAATATTGATTGTTTTTAAATATTATCCTTTTAGTTATTTGTTTCGAATGGTGGACGTCTTAATAATTTGTATTTGAGGTGTTATTATTTCGTTTAAAAGGTAGTCTTAATATGTTGGAATATTAACATCTGTAAAT
The DNA here is from genome assembly GCA_018584345.1 of Thuja plicata. Classification (NCBI taxonomy): domain Eukaryota; kingdom Viridiplantae; phylum Streptophyta; class Pinopsida; order Cupressales; family Cupressaceae; genus Thuja; species Thuja plicata. The sequence continues at coordinate 5,291,168 of MU223742.1, forward strand.
GATTATTAAGTTGAAGTTTTTTTTTTTATACTATTGTAATTATAGTTGAAGATTAGTAATTATTCAGTAGATTAATTTATATATAGATTTTATAGATAAATCTATAGGGATTGTAATGTTCGTCTTCATTGAAGGTTTAAATATTTTTGGGATAGTAATTCTAATGGATGAAGGAATTTGCATGATAAGAAATTATAAATTTGTTTATCCCTACGTTAACATTGTGTTTGATTTAATGTATTCTGAATATGCATTTATTGTGCCATGATGTGTTTTGGGTGCATGATGAAATGAATTATATATTCTTTTATGTTATCATGTTTCTGGGTATCTGTTGGGTTAGATGACCTTTAGGACATAAATCTAGAGGTTTTGGGGTTGTAATTTCTACATGATATCTTATGTGATGTCAGTTTGTGTTTTGTGATGATGTCATGGTCCTAATTTATTATACCTAACCTGATTCAGTTATGATGTGCTTTATGATCTTATGAGGATGCCGTGGTTACTGTATGGTTATTTCAGAACCTATGTGCTCCTGAATAGGCAGGATGCGATTTGAGATTATATATATCTTCACGTGTTTGATTATGAGCCTAGGTAGGTTAACTAAGTGTATAGAGGGGAAGTGGCTTGCAATGAGTCTAGGGTCCTAAGTGGCTACTAGGGCATCTCATTGGCAAGTTACTTAATAAGTGAAAATATGAAACATTAAGGGGTTTTAGAATGTATTAATAAGATAACTGAGACTCTACCCATGCCTTGAGTTTATTATATGCTAGGATGGGAGAGTTGGGATCCTTGTCTTCATGAAAGGATTACTGAGCCACATAGGGTCACTTGGGGAAAAATGTCCAAGAGGGACTACTAGGGTTAACTCAAGGGTAGACTTATGTGATGACACTTCCCTATACACAGCTTAGGTTATCCTACATGCATTGGTTACCTCTGGTGTTGTTTAGTATTCCTTATTATGGTTTAGAGTGCTTCTAGGATCTTCCTATGCATTGAGTATGATGTCATGTATATCTTGGTGTTTGCCTTGATGTTGTGTACCCCGTGTGTCTGGGCCTGTTACTATCTCCTCAGCATAGTGGGAGTGGACCTTTGGTTCCATGTGATCGTGTGGTAGTGATTCTTATTACCATTGAGATTCTGACAGATTCTTCTTCATGCTTGGATGATCCTTGTTGTAGTTTCATCTTCTAGTCTTTTGGAGACTTGTTCAGTTACATGAGTTGTATATTTGTAACATATGTGATATTGGTTATCATCCTTTGGAGGATGCATTGTATTGTTATTATGTATTATTACAAACCCCGCGACTTGTGCAGTGGATGTTGATTAAGTAGTATACCTTTGGTATCAGATGTATATGTAATCTTTTATTATGAGAAGTATGCTATTGGATTCAGTTGATGTAACCTTTATGTCAGTTCTTCATAGTTGTTATTTGTAGATTATTATGCTTAAGTAATTCTACGTCAAGGAACCCTCAAGAAATGTTATCTATGTCATGTTGTATTTATATGTATGTCATGTATTTCATTGTGTTTCTTCTGCATTGTTATCATTATTATTTGTAAACATTTAAAAAAAAAAAATTTGTAAACTTAGTGTCATGTTTAGGTTAAGTTCTCCTAGGTTCCCTAGAGGGGCATTAAACTTGGTATCAGAGCCCACGTTTCTACGCTAGGAGCTCTGGGAAATATGTATGCCCATTAGTTGTCTTTTGGTTTTAAAACTTGAAACAAAGATAGACATGAAACCTTGATTTATTTAAAACCATTGTTGTGTGATTATTATTTTCTTTTGATGTTATTGGTTTTGATGTTGGTTCTAAGTTGTGGTTTGGTTCTCTGGTTGATTTAGGTATCATGCCTGAAACTAGAGCTGCTAGGGGTCATGGAAGAGGCCAAAATGGTGGTCATGGAAGTGGTAGGGATCAAAATCCTTCCATGAGTGTCAATCAGGATAGTACTCATCAACACAATAGAGATGAGTAGAGGGATGAGTGTCAGGCTAAGTCTGGAGAGCCAGACATTAGAAAGTTTTTGCAGGAGTTAGTGAATCATATTCTTGAGTAGGGTAGAGTGGAGAGGGATGTTCCACATTATTGTCAGATAGAGCTGAGAGAGAGGGCGAGATCTAGGAGCCCTCCAAGGAGGACTGTTACAGTGGATCCTACGGTTGTCACTGTGAACCACATGAGAGATCTCATGCAAGTGTGACCTACTCCTTTTGATGGGAAAGGAATAAGGTTCAAAGCTGAGACTTGGCTCATAGCCTTAGAGAGGATCTTTTCTATGCACCCCTTTAGTAGCAATACTAAAGCGAGGTGTGCTGTGATGCAGTTGTCACACTTTGTAGCTATATGGTGGAAGATCGAGGAGGATAAGCTGGGTCTTCAGATGGACACAGTTACATGGGAACTCTTCCTTGAGCACTTTAGAGAGAGATTCCTCTCTGATTAGTGGAGACAACAAAGGGTTGATGAGTTCCATAACTTGAGGTAGTTGACCATATCAGTGGTTGAGTACGAGTGTCGATTCTTTGAGCTCAAATAGTATGTTGGGTATGGTCAGGATTCGGCCCTTATGATTCATCACTTTGTTAGGGGGCTAAATGAATGCATCATTGGGGAGGTTAGACTCTTTGATCCTACAACCCTCAGGGAGGCGGTCATCAAAGCTACCCTTGTAGAGGAGAATCTAGCATTGGGCCATGGTGGTCATTTAGGAGTGTAGTCTAGAGTACCTACTTCTGTTGTCAGAGGTAATCATTCATAAGGAGATGGGAATTATAGAGGTCCTTCTACCATTCCAAATGGTAATTAGTCTCAGCAGAAGGGAGGAAACAATCCTTCTTCTTTTATTGGTCCTCAGATTAGGAACTTTCGTGACATCCAGTGCAGCAAGTGGAATCATCCAGTTTAGCCAGCACAGAGTGTGTATCAGGATGTCAGTAGGGGCAATGTTCAGTAGTCTAGTGTGCCTTCGGTCAGAGGAGGTGGTAGTAGGGGAGCTTTCTTTTCCTGTGGATAGTTTGGGCACATTGCAGTCGATTATCCTCAGCGTCTAGCACAGTTTTCAGGATAGAGGCCATTAGCTTTTGAGCCTACAGTGGGTAATGTTGGTATGTCTCACAGAGCGTATGCATTGTTTGATTGTCCTCCACCCATGTATCATGATCCTTTGAGTGATACTTTGAGTAGAGGACCAGCGGCTAGTTTTCAGATTCTTACAGTGGGGAATGATCCTCAGTGTTTGAATCAGAGACTTGGGAAGGGTCCTATGGGACCCACACTTTGAGTCTTTTAGGACTTGGTTGGATGTTTTGTGATGAGAGAGTGATATCTCTATCTTTGTTTTAGGCTTATAGGAGTAAGCCTAGTTTTAGGGGAGGAGGATGTAATACCCACCTCTTAGTTTGCTTTTCAGTTTGTGGATGCCAAACTCTTTTAGGCATTTTTATGTATGTGTGGTTATTTCAGTTGATCTTGAGGATATTTATATATTGCATTTCATTATGTTATGAATCCATTTTCTTAGTGTATTATATCTTCTGTGTACATGTGGTATATGGTTATTTTATGATGCTTATGTATATGTTAGGATTTCATTTTGATTATTTTTTTTCTAACAATACTGACCCTAGAATTATATGCTCATGGATCATAGTATGTTTTGCATTACTGTTTGATGTGATTGGTATGGTGTGGGACAGAGTCATAGTTACTTGCTTTGGCGAGATACACATGATAAATTGGTCTCAACCATTTCTTTCTATATTATATGCATGTATGTTCATCTTTGTGATGACAGGTTGGATACGTCTTCCCTGAATTGGCAGGAGTGAGCGTGTCCTATCACAATATCTCAATGGTAAGAGAGGGGATATAGTATTCAGGTCCAAGTCCTACCCTAAACCTAATTATCCTAAGTACTGGACAAGTATCAATTTGTCTACCCTACCCAAATTTGTCTAGTTGACGTGAATTCGTGGACACTATCCTTGTGTGTGTTTGAGTTGATTTTGTTGGTTTCAGTTGAATGCATTGATATTGTGTGTTATATCATGTTATTTAATTGAATATTATTGGAATTAATTATTAAATATAGGGTATTTAATTAATTAAATACCTATGTTTAATTGAAAATTTAATTAAAGTGCAATTATTGAATATTTAATTGGAAATTAGAGTAAATATGCTTTCATGCATTATTAAATAATTAAATATTTGAGTGCATGGATAAGATTGTGTTTTAAATATTTAATCTATTTAATATATTATTTAATTAATTACATGTGCATGATTTTGTTGAAAAAGTATTTTCAAACTCAAAGATTTTAACTTGATTTTAGGATTCAAAATTGAGTTGTGGAATTAAAAGATATTTTTAATTATTTAACTATGATTTTATTTCAATTTCAAGGGGAGTCTGTTTAGGGATTGTCTGAGTGTGTTGTCATTAGGGTTTGCATGTTTAGGGGAAAATGAATTCCTTTAGGAGGGAATTGGGGTTCATTTTGGATTAACTAGTTTTTGGAGATTTTGGGAGAGCTTTATGTTTTCTTGGCTTTGTGGATAATTGGGGATTTTTGTGGTTGCATGTTGGATTGGAGATTTGTGTGATTTCATGGTTTGCATGTGCTTGGATCCTCTTGGTTTCCAAATTTGTGGTTGATTCATGCTTGGAGGTTTCAGGGTTTTACAATCTTCAAAGGCATAATCTCAGTTTTTCTTGCATTGGATTTGAGGTAGGTTTTGCGATCCCTAAAATGGTTTCAATTTTGCAATTCTATGGTTTTCTATGTTTGATTAGATGCATGTCGATTTTTTATGGCTTATAGGAGTTATTTAGTCTTTCTGTGATTTTGGGTATTTATTAAATCTTTAGATCTGAATTTTCTATCATTTCCTAGGACTTAGCATAGTACAGTTATGCTATCCAATTTTCGTAGGAAAATTCATTGTATAAATCCTAGAAAATGATAAATTAAATTGCCTATAGATCAAGTATTAAGTTTTAGAAAAATAAATTATCCTATGGAGAAAGAAATTCATTTTGGGTTAAAAAATAAATTTCCCTCTTAAAAGTTAATTGTTTGAGAAAAAACACCTCTGTAAAAAAATAATACAAAGAATTAAAATAACACCAGTCAATAAAAAAATGATAAAAAAAAGCCAAAAAGGACAAAAGATGAATTATTAGTCAATCTTGTTTGAAACCTTATGCTTTGTGGAATAAATTAAGTTTATTTTTATTTACACAGTAAAAAAAAAAAAAACCCCTGAGAGATGCTTTTCTTGGTTTTGCTTCCGTAATTCAGAATTTTATTTTAAATTTATTTTTTATAAAAAATTTATTATATTCCATTGCCTATGCTATTTGTTTTAGAAATTTTTTAAAAAAAATACAAAAAAAAAATTAATAAGTTAAAGTTGTGGGGAGGGTGCCACCACATCCCCTTTTTCCCCACGCGTTATACTCTAAGCGCAGGCCTAAGGCCTATGTGTGCATGCTTCCCTAAGAGTAGGGAGGGGACCTCGTGGGTCACCACTCCCCACACAACCCTATTCCCTTTCCTTTGTCATGTGTTGAAAAGAGTTTAAAGTTAAGTTTATTTTTTATTAAAAATGTTTTCTTTTAGTATATTTAAAGTTTGGTTTTTGTTTTTAAAGCATGGTTTTTAGCTTTAAGTTATTTTAGTTTGGTTTAGTTTAGTTTTTATTTAATTTAATTTATATTTAGGTTAATTTGTTTTTAGTCTAATTTAATATTGATTGTTTTTAAATATTATCCTTTTAGTTATTTGTTTCGAATGGTGGATGTCTTAATAATTTGTATTTGAGGTGTTATTATTTCGTTTAAAAGGTAGTCTTAATATGTTGGAATATTAACATCTGTAAATGATTATTACATTGAATTTTTTTTTATACTATTGTAATTATAGTTGAAGATTAGTAATTATTCAGTAGATTAATTTATATATAGATTTTATAAATAAATCTATAGGGATTGTAATGTGCGTCTTCATTGAAGGTTTAATTATTTTTGGGATAGTAATTCTAATGGATGAACGAATTTGCATGATAGAATATTATAAATTTGTTTATCCCTACGTTAACGCTGTGTTTGATTTAATGTATTTTGAATATGTATTTATTGTGCCATGATGTGTTTTGGGTGCATGATGAAATGAATTATATATTCTTTTATGTTATCATGTTTCTGGGTATCTATTGGGTTAGATGACCTTAGAACATAAATCCAGAGGTTTTGGGGTTGTAATTTCTACATTGTATCTTATGTGATGTTAGTTCATGTTTTGTGATGATGTCATGGTCCTGATTTATTATACCCAACCTAATTCAGTTATGATGTGCTTTATGGTCTTATGAGGATACCGTTGTTACTGTATGGTTATTTGAGAACCTATGTGCTCCTGAATGGGCAGGATGCGATTTGAGATTATGTATATCTTCATGTGTTTGATTATGAGCCTAGGTAGGTTAACTAAGTGTATAGAGGGGAAGTGGCTTGCAATGAGTCCAAGGTCCTAAGTGGCTACTAGGGCATCTCATTGGCAAGTTACTTAATAAGTGAAAATATGAAACATTATGGGGTTTTAAAATGTATTAATAAGATAACTGAGCCTCTACCCATGCCTTGAGTTTATTATATGCTAGGATGGGAGAGTTGGGATACTTGTCTTCATGAAAGGATTATTGAGCCACATAGGGTCACTTGGGGGCCAGCGTCCAAGAGGGACTACTAGGGTTAACTCAAGGGTAGACTTATGTGATGATACTTCCCTATATACAACTTAGGTTATCCTACGTGTGTCAGTTACCTCTGGTATTTTTTAGTATTACTTATTATGGTTTAGAGTGCTTCTAGGATCTTCCTATGCATTGAGTATGATGTCATGTATATCTTGGTGTTTGCCTTCATGTTGTATACCCCGTGTGTGTGGGCCTGTTATTATCTCCTCAGTACGGTGGGAGTGGACCTTTGGTTACATGCGATCGGGTGGTAGTGATTCTTATTACCATTGAGATTCCAATGGATTCTTCTTCATGCTTGGATGATCCTTGTTGCAGTTTCATCTTCTAGTCTTTTGGAGACTTGTTCAGTTACATGAGTTGTATATTTGTAACATATGTGATATTGGTTATCATCCTTTGGAGGATGCAGAGTATTGTTATTATGTATTATTACATACCCTGTGACTTGTGTAGTGGATGTTGACTAGGTAGTATACCTTTGGTATCAGATGTATATGTAATATTTTATTATGAGATGTATGCTATTGGATTTAGTTGATGTAACCTTTATGTCAGTTCTTCATAGTTGTTATTTGTAGATTATTATGCTTATGTAATTCTGCGTATGGGAACCCTCAAGAAATGTTATCTATGTTGTCTTGTACTTATGTGTATGTCATGTACTTCATTGTGTTGCTTCCGCATTGTTATCATTATTATTTGTAAAAAATTTAACAAAAATTATTCTGTAAACTTAGTGTCATGTTTAGGTTAAGTTCTCCTAGGTTCCCTGGTGGGGCATTACATTATACCATTTAAACATCTTGAATGCTTCTGATTTATCTTTTAAGAACATAATTGTCATCATTCTAGAATAATCCTCAACAAAGAGAATGAAATACCTATCTCCATAGTAACTCTTTGTTTTCATGGGTCCTCATAGATCAGTATGGACTAATTCTAGAACTACATTAGATGTATGGGCTTTACTCTTGAAACTAGATTTTGTCATCTTACCTTTTTGACAATTCTTTCACATGATATGCTTAGGCTTTGACATGCTCGGTAAGCCTCTAAATTTTCTTTTATTTCTTATCTTTATCATGTTGTCAAAATTCAAATGACACAATCTCTTATGCCATAACCATATGTCTTTGTTTCTAGCCATTAAACAAGTTGTGTTAATGTCATCAAGATAGAAAAGGTTACATTTTTTCTGTTCACCAGTTTCGATCAACCTTCCTGATTCATTGAAGATCTGTGCCTTCTTATTCTCAAATGCTACTCGGTGACCTGTATTGTTCAGCTGTGAAACACTTAACATATTATAATTCATTCCTTTTACCTAGTAAGCATTTTCACATTTAATTAAGTTATTAAAATTTATGGTTCCTTTACCTTCAATTGGACAAGGTGTGTCATTACCCATTCTTATTGATCCACCATTATAGTATTGAAAAGTTTCAAAATTTTGTTTATCTCTGGTCATGTGGTGAGTGCAGCCACTATCTATAATCCAGACATCATTTTTACTAACCTTAGATATGAGTGCAGTTTCTACATACCTTTCTTCTTCTTCATCTGAATCATCATTGATGGATACAAATGCCATCTCAATGTATTCTTCAGATTTGGTGTCAGTATCATCAGCTCTATTCTCAGCTAGGTAACAAGATTTCTTCCCTTTGTCCTTGTAGTCTCTGGTATCTCTTCTTTCAAATTGTCAATTTCTTTGGTAATCTCTTTTATCACCTCAGTCAAATTTATTTTCATATGTTATGTCATTACTTCTGTCACATTTTCTTCTGTTAGGACATTTTGCAGAAAAGTGTCCAACATTGTTACAATTAAAAAATGCAAGTGGTAATTTACCTTTGTATCTCCCTTTGCCTCTCTACAATCTTCTTACCATTAGTCCTTCAATCTCATCAAGTCCTTGATCCTCATTATCACTTTCACTATCATTTCTAATAGTGCGTCTATGAATTGACTTACTTATTTTCAAAGAAGATTTGAATGCAGACTCTATAGATGGTAAGACACTATTTTTAAAGTTATTCATCTCAAATGAAATCAGACTATTTAGAGTAACTGTATTGTTTGCAACTGCTCTCATTTCTTGTATAGCAGAAACTCTAATAGCATATATAGAGAGTAAGGTTCTTAAGATTTTACTTACCACTGTCTCTTCTTCAAGTACACCTCCAACTCCTTGGATAACATTGACTACCTCTTTGATTCTGCAACTATATTGATTGATAGTTTCTCCTTTTTTCATCCTTAGGTCATCAAACCTCCCTCTTAGGTTTTCTACCTTGGCTCTCAGTACATTAGCATCTCCTCCATGTACCAAGTTTAATTTATCCCATATTTTCTTTATAGAGGTGCAGGTTTTGACATCTTCAAACTCAACATTGGAGAGTGAGGAAGCAAGCTCTATCATCATGCAATTATGCTCATGATTTTCTCTCAATTTCTCAAGAGTGTGAGGTCATGTAGGCAACACATATTCAGTATCAAGGTATTGAGTAACATCATTACCAATACCTGATAGGTGGAGTCTTATTCTTCTTTGCCATGATGCAAAATTGTGTTTATTCAACTTGGTCACATCTCGCTTGTTCATCTTGTGATCTTTTTATTGAGCTATTAAACTCCCTTTCTAAGAATACAAGCTTTGATACTAATTTTTAGAAATAACTGAGAGGGGGGGAGGGGGGTGAATCAGTGGCCTAAAAAATATTCTAATAAATCAACCCAAAAACTTAGTACCACAATATTAAGCCTCTAGTTATCTTCAGTCCTACAAGATGTATGCCTTCAAATATACTTATCAAATAACTACTTCTCGGAGTTCACTGTTTAAACCTTATTCTAATGTTTACCAAATAACAGTCTTTCATTTACGAAAAAATAGTAAATTTCTTAGTGTATACCGATCAATCCAAATTAGTTATGTGCAAATAAAAACACTAAAGTAATAAATCATAAACACATTGACACATGGATTTTTAACGTGGAAACCCTATTCAGGGAAAAACCACTTGGGACCGGTAACCCAAAATTTTCACTCTTCTCAAGTGAGCTCGGTGAAGAGCCAACCTTGTTAAAGGTTACAAACACACTATTAGGTGTGACCTTGTTAGAGGATTTAAATATAATAGTTTGTCACTTGATATCGGGCATCTTTATGCTACCTTCTATTACCAAACCTAGTGTAGTTTTTCAAATGGTATCTGGCATCTCATGCTATCTTCATGATCAAATTTTTGATACTCCTTAGGACGCATCTCAATATAGAAAGGATTGTTAAGTCTTGATCAGTTAAGATACTTTTTGAATCAATAGTTAAACTGAAATAGTAAATGATCTGTTCATACATACAACTTAGACTTGCATATTTTCAAATCTATTGTAAGCTCATTTTACCTTTCTGATCAATATCCTATTTTCAATACCTTTTTTCCACTTCTTTCTGCTTAGTGATGTTGTGCTTCTCTGTTTCTCAGTGTTTGCAGAAATCTTTAGCTCTTTTCTTAGCTTGATTGATCAGGACTATATGAAGTTGTTCTTCATCAATTTCTCTTCAACATCCTTCTTTTTCATTCACTCCCCTTCATTCATAATGAATTAAGTTGTCTCTTTATAGACATGATATCACCATTTCTCACTTCTTGATTTTATTTTTCTCGGCATGATCCACAATCTTAGCCAATCTTGATTTAAATCATAACTCCTATTTTATATTGTAGAAATCTTCTTTCCAACTGGATAAAATATCTTTAAATCTTTTACTTATCTCTGGCTTTAATTTTTTGATGAAAACAATGTTGACAACCACTTAAGTTTATCTTCAGCTTTGCCAGCTAAGTATTTTGTCATTTCTAGACTCCAGTTACCTTTGGTGTTTTAACTCTTTGATAGCTTTGGTCAACACTTCATTTCTCCTCGGGCTTCTCCGTTGGTGTTGTCTCTCCGTTGGGGTTGTCTGTCTATCAGTTAACACTATAAATCTAGCCATCGATAATGCTTGTGATTCTACTCATCGGTGATGCTTGTCTGTTTCTTTTCTCAGGAATCACTATGAATTTTCTCTCAATTTTCTCTTTCCTTCAGTTTCCACTAGTTGTCGGTGTTTGAAGTCACATAGTGAATGCTAGTCTTTTATGCATTACTAAAAGCATAATCTTTATCTCTCTGATTCTCTTAAGTCTTTGACACTTTAAATATAACCGATCAGATTATATCAAGTTGACATCAATGATAATACAATCCATTAACTGATTTAATGTCTTTCATTATCTTTTTGCATTTCGGTGATCAACTTAACATCTTCAAACATTCAATCAGTTACATGTCATCATAACTTATTGGAGTTGTAGAATTTATTTATTCCTAAGTTAGGAATTTTGTAACATGGTGTAAAGGAGGTAGAGAAATCCCTTGCATTCCCTGATGTGTGTCAAGTTGATGGACTAGAAGAACTTGCATTTTTACTCAGAGGGCAGATTGCTATCATGGAGAGTTTATTGAATACTTGAACTAGTGATCTATAGATATTGAAGGGTAACATCAATGATGTTTTTAGTAGAATGTAATAGGATTATACTACTCTTACATTAGTAAATTTGTGACACTTTTTGTAATACCTTTATCATTGTTGTTAAAGGGGGAGTAGTGCAGTGTTAAATTTGGATGAAATTTAGCTAAGTCAATGCTAGATGCTATGTAATGGTTAAGGGGAATAATAAATATGTTTGTAATTCCTAAGGGTATTTTTTGAGCTATCGACCATTTTAATGCAATGTATTTTTCTTTTATGCATTAGCTAGGACACTTAGCAACAAATTTCTCTAAGTGTTGCCATCAATGCCAAAGGGGAAGATTCTTGGCATTTGATGAAGATAATCTCAGTTTTGATCATAGGATTTTATTGAGGTGTTGTCATTGATGGAAAAATAATCTATTGGAGGCATGAGATTAGTTTAATTGGTAGTATTGAATGACTAAATTGATGAAATGATTAAGTGTTCAGTCAACTAGGCAGAAGATAGTATACAAGGAATAGGGAACCAAATTTGGTGTTTGAGATTAAGTTAAGGTGTGAGATCATAAAATTAACATCTAAAGAGGAATATACTACTACATCTATGATCGTAGTAGTTATTTTGAAGATTGGATCAAGTTATTAAATATTTAAGTGACACTAGTAGAAGAACAGAGGAAAGGCAAAGTCTATTTGGTTAGATCGGCTTACCGATCACTTTAATGTTAGAAATGTTTGATTTATGACTTATTTAAAGTTGTGTATAATTTTTTGAGTTTACCAATGCATTTTGGCACAATCCTATTTGATTTTTATGTCAGTGGATAAAACATTTTATGGAAAAAGGCCGACTTTGATTAAGTTATTCTAAAAGAAGGATGAAAATGAGATTTAAGGTTAACAAGGTGATGTTTTAGATGATGCGATAAGAGATTGTGATTGTTTGAAGCTATTGAATGTTGAAGGAGGTGATGTGAGCATAATTAAAGTGGATTTGTCAAACAAAAAGTGTCATTTTTAGATCAATTATTATTGGGTATTTCTCAAAGCAAGCCCTAACATGTTTGTGTTAGAATAGTCCCAAAGGATAACT
>MU223742.1:5306997-5319196 GCA_018584345.1 Thuja plicata
TACCAACACCATCATCTCTCTTGATGTAGCACTTGCTACCAAAGATTCTAAAGTATTTCACTATAGGTACATTACCAAACCAAAGTTCATAAGGTGTTTTGTCCATGCCTAGCCTTAGTTGTGTTCTGTTGATAGTATAGACTACTGTATTGACTGCATCTCTCCAATAGGTGTGCGCAAATTTTCATTCAATCATCATAGTGTGCACTATATGAAGTATGATCCTATTCCTTCTCTCTGCTATCCCATTTGGCTATGGGGTTCTGGGTGCACTCAACTATCTTTTGATTCCATGTTCTTCACAGTAGTCATAAAACTGGTCAGAGGTGAATTCTCCTCCTTTATCTGATCTCAGACACTTTAGTTTTAATCCAAATTCATTCTCAACTTTGTCTTTGAATATTTTGAACTTCTCAAAGGCTTCAAACTTCTCTTTTAAGAATGCAACCCACATCATCCTTGAAAACTCATCAACAAACAAAATGAAATACCTTTCTCCATAGTATGATCTTGTTTGAGTAGGACCACATAAATCTGTATGCACTAGGTCTAGCTTGTTGTCAGCTGAGTTTTTCTTGCTTCTGAAAGAGCTCCTTATATGCTTTCACATAACACATTCCCTGCATATTGTGTCTACTAGTCTTGCAATACTAGGAAGATCTCTAACTTCTTTGACAATACTTATCTTTACTATATTATCAAAGTTGATATGACAAAGTCTCTTGTGCCATAACCAACTATCATCCACTTTTGCAATAAAACAACTTACATCAAAATTGAGTTGAAAAACATTAACTTTTGTTTTTGATCCTAATGCAATCATGTCTCCATCTTTGTTTCTAATGATGCATTTGTGGTCTTTGAATTCCAAATGATAACCTTTTTCAGGTAGCTTTCCAACACTTAGTAGATTGTGATGTAGTCCATCAATATGCAAAACATCATCTGTCTTATTCTTTCCATCTAGGGTGATGGATCCTCTGCCTATGATAGGTTTGGGAGTGTTATCTCCAAATCTAACAATACCACCTTTGTACTTTTCTAGATGAACAAATTTGTATTTATCGCCTTTCATGTGGTGAGAACAACCACTGTCAATGATCCAATCACTTATGATGTCTGCTTTGGAAATTAGGGCTAACTCCTGTGCTTCTTTGTCATCTTCAATGTCCATATCCTCAAGAAATTTTCTATATCTTTAAGTGCAACGAATCCAATTTCATCTTCTCCTGAATCTTCATCTGTTACACCTTCTTCAGCATGATAACATTCCTTTCTATATTTAGGTTTATAATCAGGTCTAAATTTCTTTACTCTTGTAGGACACTTGGATGCAAAGTGGCCAATCTTGTTGCATGAAAAACATTTTAATGGAAGCTATCCTTCATATTTCCCTTTGCCTTTCTTTTCTCTTTTATCAATCATAGCTATGATTTCTTCCAGTTCTTCATCAACATCTTCTTTCTCATTATTGCTAGAGGTGTGAGATTTCTTACCATGGACTGATGCTTTGAAGGTTGTTTCACCTTTTGGTTCAGTCTTCAATCTTGATATCTCAAATTTAGAGATTTTACTGATCAAAGTCTCTCTTTTCAAGTCTTGTGAGAATTGCATAGTTTCCTCTAGAATACTGATCTTGTTCTCATAGTCTGATGTTAGAGTAGTCAGTATCTTGTCCATTATATCTTCTTCTGATATTTCTCCACCATTGTTTCTGATTCCAAAAACTACTTCATTTATCCTTTGATTGTAGGCATGTTCTCTTCAAGTAACATCTCAAGACTATTGTATTTCTTTTTCCATGTCTTCCTACGTGCATTCTTAGCTTGAATATCTCCTTCAAACATGTCTTCTAAATACTTCCATATAGTGTATGCCTTGTCTAATTTCTTGATCTCAGAAAATTCACTTCAAATAGGGAACTTATAAGGGCTTCTTTGGCAATTGCATCGGCTGTGAATGTTTCCTTTTGTCTGCTAGTAGCATCACCTTTTGATAGATCTTTAAGTGAGGGAATAAAAACTTCTTGTGTAGCTATCTCAAAGATGTCAAAACCAACACACTGCAGATGTGTTATAATTTTATTCTTCCAGTCCAGATAATTCTCTCCATCGAACTTAGGACTCTCTTTTCTTAAGTATGTCATCTGATCTACCTTAAGCTATTAGGCTTTCTCCTCAGGGCACTTGGCTATGATACCAATTGTTAGAATAATCCCAAAGGATAACTGAGAGGGGGGGGTGAATCAATTATCAGCTTATTTGATTCTTTAACCTTATTAACTCCAGAATATAATAAAGCAAATGCACATTCAAATAACTCAATAGATAACAACACAATTTGGTTACAGGGAAACCAAATGGTAAAAACCCTTGTGGGAATTAGTACCCATAATGAACTATGATTTTTTATAGTAATCCCTATTAGAAGATATTTCAACCCTATTAGGAGTTGTACTTTACAATGCAATAATTATAGTGACCGGGTTAACGGTCGGACCCTGTTAGGAGTCTTTTACAAATAACCCTATTAGGGGTGGTGGACTCACTGTCCAAAAGCTCACTACTTAATGGTGAAGGCTACAACCTTCTGTAGAAAATATATGCACTATATCTGATGATGAACTATAGAGTAGGCCTGTTGTCTTGATCAGTTCCAATGTATTGTAATCTTCCACTACTTCTTCACATAGACCCTTGATGAATGAAACACAACTGATATTCTACTCTGTACATTTTTTGTCTTCTTTCGTATCATTCACACTTAGTGTATCACAAATGACTTTCTCTAAGTATATTCCTTAAAGTATGAGATCATGGGACCTATTATACAACTCTTCATAACATCCTTGTTGTATTTTCTTATCACACAAGCATAATTACAACCACACAAATATAAACTGAATAGACGCGACACTTCACTAAGTCGGCCTCACCAAATTAACTCTAACTTTGCAATCTTCTTGAAACATGTTTGGAGCCTTTAGATAAATGTCTTCAAATCATAACTAATCATGAATGTAAACATGCATATCCTAAAGATAGGTGAAACTCAAGAACCAATGTAAATATGTCAGCTCTGTGCAGATACACTCCAGAAACTGTAACTGCCACTAACAGAATTACACAACACAACTGAAACTTTATATCCGAGTCTGCGTGTATGAACATAACATAGTAAACATGTCTGAAACCTAGATATATCCACACAAGGCTTGATATCATCATTCTAATAAGTACATACATAATCACTACTGTATATTATATGTTGTCATCAATGACAAACATACAATCAACTAGCTGCCAGAAGTAAATCTCCAACAGTTTGCAACTTAAATCCTTTAACAAGGTCACTCCTACTAGGGTGAGAAGGATCTTTAACATGATTTAAAGTGTAAATCCTCTAAAAAGGAAACTCTCAGAAGGAGTTTGAAATCCATTAACAATGTAGTTCTTAACAGGACTTGTATTAGCCCTTAATCGAGCTTAAGATACTCTTAACCAGGTATGCCCTTAACAAGGTGTTTTTAATTGCTCCTAACAGGGAAGATTTCTTTGGTGCACTAGTGAAATTTTTGGGTATCATATCACATGTGGTTTTCTCCCTCTAACACGAGTTTCCACAGGAAAAATATTTTGTGTTTAGTCTACATTGTGTGAATGTTTTATCTTCTATGCTTCTATATCATATTTAGTTTTGCATGTTGGGTATTGTGGAATTTACTAAAGAATAATTTCAGATTTGTGGTTGCATTGATTCACCCCCCTTCTTAGTGCCTTTAAAGACTAACAGTTTCATCAAAATAATCTCCTATTTTAAATTTTACTAAGCATTTTTTGCTAACCAAATTTGTTTCATCAGCTTGTACACCCATGTTATCCTATATGGATTTGAGTGTTTCTTTTTCTCCATCTTCAACTTTTACACCACTTCTTATAATTAAAAGTTTTTTATGCTTCCCCTATCTATCATAGCATTAGAAAAATTCCCTTTATGCTTTAATATTTTCATGAATAATCTCTTCATTTGATCTGGTTCATTGTCTGCATTCAACAGTGCTCTTGTTATCATCAAGATTTAACCCCCTTTTGCCTCTTCTAGTTATGATGGTTTTACATCTTCTACATTAATGTTTTATTATCTATTCTCATTTTCCAATCTCCTTCTTGGTCTTTCCTCCTCATGAAGGCATTCATATTATTTGTGATTCTCTTCTCTATACTTAAAGTAGGTTCCTCTGATAAAACCTCTACATGTTCTTCCTCTATCTCTAGAAATTTAATCTCTATGGCCATATGAATAATCATAGAACTCATTTTTTCTTATTTATTTTTATTCATTTAATAATTAGAATCTTAATTTTTACCTCCATAGGATACTCCACTAATTCTTCCACCTCTTTCTATTCTTTCTTGCTTGCTTTCAAACCTCCAATTCAATATTTCTTCTACTTTATTGATGCAAACTGATATACATCTTCTATTGTGGTCTTTCTTACCAATGATAAATCTTGTTGGATACTAGTATTTATTCCATTGATATAACAAGACACTTTCTCCTTATTTTCTTTTGCATGTTCCACTCTAATTAGGACCTCGTGAAATTCTTTTATATACTCCATTATTTTCATTCATTGTTTCAACCTTTGCATCCTCTTGAGTAAATAAAGTTCATAATATACATGGATTAATTTTATTTTCAACATCTTCACCATTCTATCCTATTTTTAAATTCTATCTTTTCCCCTTCTTCATCTTTCAAACTAGATTTCTCTCCACCAAACATTTGCATGTCCTTTCAATTTGGTCTTCAATATCTTCAATTTTAAGAACTCTTCCATGTCATTGATCCAATATATCATATATTTATGATTTATACTTAAATAAAATGTTGAAACCTCCATTATAGGCTTCTTTCCAATCCTTGTCAATTCTCTAATGAAATTATCATTCACTACTTTATTTTCCCCCTCACTAGTTGTACTAGTAGTTGTAGAAGATCAATCTTCACTTTCTTTTGAATCTCTACTTTGAGAAACACCTCTTGTAATTTTTCTTTAAATTCTTCTATCTTTCTTCTCAGCTCTAATATTTCATCACCATTAGCATTTAAACCTCTTCATGTACCTCTTATTGGAGGCATTTTTGTAATACCCGCAATGCACAAGTCCTAGTGCAAGTTGCCTCATGTTAGGTGATTTGTTTATACACCCAAGACAACTAGGTATTCTAACACTACTTAAAAAATATTCTCTCATCATGAATTGATACAAAAGTAAAATTTCAATAGAAAATGCAATGCTGAAAGCTCAGAACAATATGCAATAAATTTCTATTAATAATTAAGAACATAAACTAAATACAAAGAAATAAGCCTACTGTATTTCAAAATATATGATCAAAGTCAGATAAAAATTTGATATATAAAAATATATGATCAAAGTCAGATTAAAATCTGATATATACTTGCAAAAACATCAAGATAGATCTATTAAAGATCCAAAAATCTATCTCCAAGCTTTCCCATGACCAACTCTCAAAAACTACCAGAACGAAATGAAAAACCAACTTAAAAATGACAATTCCCCTAAATGAAATTGCACTTTGTTTTCCCTCTAACGTGTCATGACCAAGATGATTTTAACTCCAATTCTCCCTCCTAAAATTACTCAAATTGAATCTTTTCCAAGATTCTTGGGTTAGGTGGCCTAATTTTCTCTTCTAGCTTCTTTGGTTGCTTCTCAAGATAAAACTTGTAAGATTCCTCTTTCTTGGTGTCCAAATTGAAATAATGGATGTGTCTTATGTCATAATCATTATAATATTATCTCTTACCCATTTTTGGACACTTCTTGAAATGGTCGGTGGTCCCACAAATTCCAATGCCATGAATAATAGGAAAATTACATTTGGAGTTAATTACAAAGGTGCCCAAATATTTTAACAAAAAAATGATACTTATTAAATATTCACAATCTTAGGATAAAATATACGAAGATAGAAAATAAAGAATATTTTTGGTTGATGCTAGATAGCTTGCCGAAACATGTGTCTTTTAAATTTTTAAGGGCTAGTTTCTAAAGAGGTACCTTTTCGCATTTTCTATGTAGCAACCCAATACATGTCAATGTGTGAATCTTCCCCTTTATCACTTGCACACCAAGATGGGGATTTTTTTGGTTCTACATGAATAATAATATGAAACTGAGATGGTAATTTTTGTTGGAAGTACAATAATGGGAAATCAAGATACTGAGAGGGGGGGGGGTGAATCAGATCTTAAAACTTAACCAATTAAAACAAATTGATCCACATTCATACATATATGAATTTAACCTAATATCAGATAGCATCAATAACATGAAATGTATAACTCATAACACAGAATTTTGGTAACCCAGAAACCCAAATAGGTAAAACTGGGGTGGGGATGATATCCACAAAATCTTCATTACTACAACAATAAAGTGTGCCTGTTAGGGCTACAAGAATTTGATTGCAACATGCAATCTACCTGGTTAAAGGTTTGTTCTGTTAAGAACTAAAAATCATTACAATCTACCTTGTTAAAGGATTTTAACTTACAGTAAAGTAAGCACTTAGCTAAGAGATTTAAATGGTCTGCTAAAACCACTCTGTTAAGATATTTCACCTGATACACCTGTTAGAATTTTTCAAGTAGTGATCCTTCATTATGCACTCAGATGCTGATGACGGATCTGCTCTTTCCAATACCTTTTGTGATCTCTCAATCTGATATGTCTTTACTCTACTTTTCACTGCTCTGTCATTCTGCTTGATCTAGGCTTCTCCTCAAAATGACTTACTGTTCATCTCTTATGAACAACAACCCTTCTCTATTTATCTCTCACTCACATACACATTTTCTAGGTTTAGAAGCAATCTTATATGTCTTTAAGGATCTGGCAGCGAGATCTAGTTCAATGATCAAGATCTACAATCTATGCCTCCAATGCATTCTGATTTCCTGATTGGCTCCATGCCATGCATAGTATAAAAAATTAAATGCATATTTAACTCAGTAGACAAATATTAAATGTGTACAAATGTCGACCCAAATCTCATACAAGTTGGCCTAAACCGTTTACATCAAAGTTTGAATCAATCCTGACATGTATGCAAAAACTATTCTTCTCAGCACTTAACATCTCTGTCGCTCAACACTTAATATTCTACTCGGCTTGGCATGATGTAACTTGGCAACCTAAAACTTGCTCAACAATGTTGCTCGGCCTTGAATGTTTAGCTCGGCCACAGTGATAACCAACTAAAATTGCCTAAGTAAATGACTAAGTGTAGGTCACTAATCATCAACAAAACTTAGGGATTAACAATCTCCCCATTTGATATTAGTGGAAAAAACACACTTATCATTTCAATTCATTCCATCCAAAATGTTGCCTAAGTACAAAATGTACTCCCCCTAGGAATGTACATCATACTACATACAAAAGTTTACATAGTATACATGCCTTCAAAAAATATTTACATTTATACCTGTACTAATCTCCTTATGATGTATCTTTGTTAGTCCTGTCAGATTCTCCCTTGTTTTTGTCACTGATTGCAGGTGGGGTCAAGTTATACTTGTCCAAAAACTGTTTATGAAGTTGTAAGGTGGACGCAAATGCAGAGTCCCAATTTTCCTTGACAAACTTCATAACCTCTATTTTCACTTCTAGCTCGGCAGCTAGACTTACTAAACTTTCTATAGTGGAGAGATGAGAATATCTCATAACCAATTCATTTGTAGATGATAGTTCTTTTTGAATGACCTCCAGATGAGGTATCAAGCTTGTCTGAATAGTAATCAATTTGGTCCTAATCCGGCCATCTTCAGCCTTGAGCTCGGCTATCCTCCTTTGTGCATAAGTCAATTTGTTTAAATGTAAGGAGCTAGTGCTAGCATCCATATTCAGTGAAATTCCAGTTGACTTTAAGTCTAGTTGCAATTTATCTAAAGCTTGTAGATTATCCTTTGTGAAGAATTCAACATTACATAACCTCTTATACAAAGAATAAACATTTGTTACAACTTCCTCCAAAATTCCTACAAGAGAAGAAAGTTCAACCTGCTTTACCGCAATCTCTCCTGAGATTTTTGCTAGAACTTTGTTCTCAAATTTCCTCTCAGACCATTGCAACAACTTTTCATTTGCTTCAATGTTGTCATCATTTACCTTTTGCACAATGTAAACTAACTGTTCAAGAATAGGAGCTTGAGGGTTTTCATCTTCCATGTCAAAAGCTTTTACAAATATGTCTTTGATGTCATGTAACACTTGCTTTTGCTTCTGCTCCCTTTTCAGTTCCTCCTATCTTTTCTTCCTTTTAAGTAGCTCTTGAAGAGTCTCAATCTGTTCATAAGACAAAACATTGGGATCCCATGGTGGAATCACAATAACTTCATCTAATGTAACATCAAGAATCAAAGACTTCTTCCTCATAATATTCCTCCTCTTAAATTTAGGGGAACTACTGCTCAGCTTTGTTTCTACAATACCTTTTATAGCTTCAGTAGTAGTCACCATTGCATCTTTCAATTCAGTCAAAATTGTCTGCTAATTAGGCATGCCTCCTATTTTAAGTCCTGTGGGAGTTGATGATGCAGAGTGTGGTAGATTAACCAACACTTGTACCACCTCTTGTTCTTTAGGCTCATTGTTAGTATCTCTTATCTCCTCACTACTATCTAGAACTAATTTCACAACCTCTAAAATAGGTGAATGTTGTGTAATTACCTCTTGTTCATTTGATTTCTCCTTTTCTACTTCTTTATGAGCATCTTTATCCTCAGGTTCCTTTTGAGTTCTCTCTTCATCTTCCTCTGTACTCTTCTCTCCTTCAGCCTAAGTTGCCTTAATAGGTGATTCTCTCGGCTCATCCTGACCCTCGACATCCAAAATTGCTAGATTCATCAATTGTCACATCAATTGGACTATCAATTATCAGATCAACAGTGTTAACTATCTCTGTTTGTTCTTGTGTTGCTGCCCCAGTCTTGTCAGGCTCAATAGAAATTTGAACTATTGTTTTCTATGGTACAGGGGTGGATTCAATCTCTTTAGCCTTCGACTCAGATGTTCCTTCATCAATTTTCTTCTCTTTGGGAGAAACCAATCCAAAAACTTCCTTCCAAATCCTAGTACTCTGGTGTACTATACCTTTAATATCATTTTTTGAAATAGCATAACCTCTCTGTTTAGGTATGAATTTATGCTTATACTCTTCAACAAATTTTTCTCTTTGTTTCTTGGTTAGCTCAGGAATGACTTGAGCTAATGTGCCTTCCCTCATCTATCTTTTAGTTCTAAGTGCAAATTCCCATTTTCCAGATAGAAAATTATATAACTCACTCGACACATTGTTTCCTATTGTTGTAGGAGTTAACTTGAAATTACACATCATGTCTAGAAGAGCTTCCTAAAATTTGTGCTTATCTTCTACCTTCAGTTTTTCATACTTGATAAACTTAAAACCAGATAACCCTATAAAATTTCTCAAGTTCTCACATACCTCATTAATATTTGTGGGTCTCTTGAATGGTGCTATTGGTATGTTTCTGGGTTCATTAGTTTCTATCTTGTCTTCATCACTTTCTGGATCCAAATGCAGTTTCCTTCTTGGTCTCTTAACTTGTAGGCTCGGCACAACTTTTGTTGCAAATTTTGTCTTCAATCTAGAACTACTCTCTCCAATCTTCTTTACATAAAATTTTGTTTTCTCTAATGGTGATGTGGCAGCAGATGCCCTTGTCCTTGGATGATTTGCAATGGGAGGAGTCACTCTAGGTTTTGTTTTACTTGGCTTGGTTACCTTGGCTACTGCTGGTCTCTTTCCTTTTGCTTTAATAGTAATCTCTTCTTCATATTCACTAACTTCTAATTTTTTTTCTTCAAATACATCTTCTCCTTGTCCAATAGATATGTCTAGAGGTGCATCCTCTAGTTCCTCATCACTCGGCAAGACAACCATCTTTTTCAGATTTTTCACAATCATTTTCCTCTTTCTCTCAATGGTTCCTGCCTTAAGATTCATCGATATCTTTGCCTTAGCTTCATCATAATCTCTGAATCTTTTTGCTTTTATATCAATCTCCTCTGCTAGGAGTGTTGTAATAGCTGCTGATGTTTCATCAATGTTAACTTCATAGGGAAATGGCTCCAGCCATGATACCCTAGGTGTTACAGCCTGAATGTAAGTGTAATCTATATCAACTATGAAACATATCTCTTCATATTGCTTTTCCACAAGTGAATTGGGAATTCTGGTCCTTAACCTCATTCTCTTTTTGAATTCCACAAAATGGTTTCCCATAATACTATTGAAATTATTGCCTAATTGCTGAATACATTCACTAATCTATGTAGTAATAGGTCTGTCCTTCCAAACAATATTTCCTAGAGTAGGAAATAACTTTTGTACATAGAAGAATATACGCATTAGCAAAGAGCCAAACTTACATGATGAGCGTTTAGATTTTCTGATTGATAGTTATAATTTCTTGGCTAGTTGTGTCAATTGCAGCTCGGCAAGGTCGTAGGTGTGATTCTTCTTCACTATCTTCCATGCCTGGTCCACGACTGTGCAAGGAACACTATCCAATCAGCTCGAATGATAGAAATTGTGTGCAATCACTCTCACTCCAAATTCAAGTTCTAAATCTTCAATTGTAGAGATAGTCATACCTCTATTGTTCCAGATAGCTCCAGTGTTAGCTGCTATCTCTTCTTTCTTTTGATCTCTCATTGTTCGTTTACCGCCAATAACAAGATATCCAGTAACTCGATGAATAATATCTTTTGTGATCCTTACTGGTCCATTGTCCAACCACATATGCATATTATGAACTTGGCTTAGGAAAACCTTAATCCATTCATCCTTGAATTTTGGTGGAAAATCTAGGGCACGAGTTAACCCTTTATCGACTAAATGCTTGAATTCATCTTTCAGAATTCCATTTTCACATAACTTGTCATTGGATTTCCTCAACTCGCTATCACCCACTTTGTGAATTTTAACCATGTAATAGGATCTAACATCATGGATCATGAGTACCTTTGGTGGGATTGATGAGAGGGCTCCGTTTAGATCACTTAGAATTGTGCTTTCAGGAACGGCTTGAAAGTTAGGTGGTGCACATGCATCACTCCTTACTAACTTAATTTGATTAAGATCCTCCTCCATTCCTTTGACTGGTATAGAAGAACTTGTGGCCATAATCTCTAAAATTAGGGTTCAAGAATGAAGAGCAGGGTACCTCGAAAAGTAACACTTCACATTGTTCAACTTAGGATTGCCGACGACACGCTGAAAAAATTATCAAAACAAACTTTACTAAGATCAATTCTAGAACTTCTTTGATCTCTCTGTGACTGCTGAAAATTGCAAGGTAAAATGAAAAATAGACTGTTTGTCCTTAAATAGACTCGAAAGGTCAAGATAGGTAAGCAATAAATATTTTTCCCATTAGGTTAGTGCAAGCCAGCTGTGATTGGTTGACTAACACAACTTACTCGGCCAACCAACTCAACACCTATAGTGCAGATAACTCTTCTCAGCACTTGTCAAAAACATGTCCTGGTACATCTTAACATATGCAGATATGGAATTTGGCACATTTACATATTAGGAATTGATGTAAGATTTGAAATTTAAATGCAGTTCCTTACATACCTCTATTACTCAGTTAGAGATGGTGTGATCACCTAATCCATTGGATTGGGTGACCTCGGCTTCAGTGGGTTCACTATTGCTCAGCTATGTTTTCCTTACCCATGTCTAGTTCATCTGTGCTCTTATTTCTTCAATAGTGGGAGTAGGAACTCTTGTCCTACACTCTCTCTTAGTGTGACCTATCTTCAAATAACTAAAATAGACTAAGCTTCCATTCATCCAACTCTTATATTTCCCTTTGAAATGTGTCTTTAAGCGATCTTCAGGTGCATATCCATATTCTTCATAGTAATGACAACTCTGCCTTGTATTATAATCCCAGTTGTAAGTGTTTCCTTTCTTAGATGCTTTTGTTTGTGTCTTTGATGTCCATTGTTGTTTAGCATTGGATCTACAGTCTTGTGCTTTATGACCATGTTTCTAACACTTGTAACAATAACCATTAAATCTTGGTTTGGGAGGTGCATCACTTGCTTCAGCCCAACATTCATGTGCTTTATGTC
>MU223742.1:5319380-5354407 GCA_018584345.1 Thuja plicata
TTTGGTTCAGTGTGACCTAATCCAGAAGAATCCTTTGACCTCCTTGATGCTTCCATCAGATTCTCAAAATGAGTCAAAGCTTCATTAGGCTTATTCAACCTTTCATTAAGTTCCTTCTCAGATCTCAGATTTATCATTTCCATATATTTCCTACTAATCTCCCTATTTTCAAGTAGCAGTTGATTTTCCATGTCAACCTGATTGATTGTCATCATTTGCACATCAGGTGTCCTTTCATCAAGTCTGACAGTTATCACTCTTTTATCTTCTTCTGCCATAGCTTTTTCATCTTCGTCTTTCTTCTTTTGTTCCCCTACTTCACATATTCTTACTGTCTACATTTCTTGTTCTCTTTTCAAGTTTCTGACTTCTTCACACAGTGCATTGTTCTTTTCCAGTAGATCTGCAATTGTTGCATTGCTCTCAGTAGAATCTCCATTCTGAAATAGATTTATAGTGTCATCTTCCTGGTAATGAGTATCATTCATTTGTTTGGCCAAATATTTCCTAGCTGTCAATGATTTCTTCAATTCCTATCTTGCTATCTCAATTTGATGTAATGCTAGCTGGATCTCGATCTTCTGATTCTCAGTGACTTTACCCAACTTGTAAACCTCCATCTAAAGATTTGTACTCATAGGATGATTAAAAGATTTTGTAGGTGAACTATGCTCTGATACCAATTGTTGGAAGTACAATAATGGGAAACCAAGATACTGAGAGGGGGGGTGAATCAGATCTTAAAACTTAACCAATTAAAACAAATTGATCCAAATTCATACATCTATGAATTTAACCTAATATCAGATAGCATCAATAACATGAAATGTATAACTCATAACACAGAATTTTGGTAACCCAGAAACCCAAATAGGTAAACCTGGGGTGGGGATGATATCCACAAAATCTTCACTACTGCAGCAATAAAGTGTGCCTATTAGGGCTACAAGAGTTTGATTGCAACATGCAATCTACCTGGTTAAAGGTCTGTTCTGTTAAGAACTAAAGATCATTACAATCTACCTTGTTAAAGGATTTCAACTTACAGTAAAGTAAGCACTCGGATAATAGATTTAAAACGGTCTTCTAGAACCACTCTGTTAAGATATTTCACCTGATACACTTGTTAGAATGTTTCAAGTAGTGATCCTTCATTATGCACTTAGATGCTGATGATGGATCTGCTCTTTCCAATACCTTCTGTGATCTCTCAATCTGATATGTCTTTACCCTGATTTTCACTACTCTGTCATTCTACTTGATCTAGGATTCTCCTCAAAATGACTTAATGTTCATCTCTTATGAACAACAACCCTTCTCTGTATATCTCTTGCTCACACACACATTTTCTAGGGTTAGAAGCAATCTTATATGTCTTTACGAATCTGGTAGTGAGATCTAGATCAACGATCAAGATCTACAATTTATGCCTCCAATGCATTCTTATTTCTTGATTGGCACCATGCCATGCATAGTATAAAAAATTAAATGCATATTTAACTCAGTAGACAAATATTAAATGCATACAAATGTCAGCCCAAATCTCATACAAGTCATCCTAAACTGTTTACATCAAAGTTTGAATCAATCCTGACATGTATGCAAAAACTATTCTTCTCGGCACTTAACATCTCTATCGCTCGACACTTAATATTCTACTCGGCTTGACATGATGTAACTTGGAAACCTAAAACTTGCTCGGTAATGTTTCTCGGCCTTGAATGTTTAGCTCAGCCACAGTGATAACCAACTAAAACTGCTTAAGTAAATGACTAAGTGTAGGTCACTAATCATCAACAAAACTTAGGGATTACCAATTTCTCTTACCTTCTCTAAAGAGAAGGACAAAGATAATGAAGATGAGGGTGGTTTTTTCTAGATGTCACCCTAAGCCTCACTGATGTATGGGGTAAACTGGATGATCAAGACCCTCCACCTCCTATAACTTGAGTTTCTCTCACCACCTAAGAAACTTTTTTTTATGCTTTTATATGTTATCTGGGCACTGCATGTTTGAAAATTTGGGGTTGTAATCTTGTATCCACCCAATGTTTTTTGTTAATATGTGTGCCTTAATTAGTATTTAATAAAATATTGTGCACAAAATATGGTAGGAGAAAAGGTCCTTGGAGTATCATATAAATTTTAGGGAGTTTCTAAAGAACTCAAAGGAAAGAAATGGGGAGACTACGAAAAACTAGAATACTCCAGGATGCATAGAGTAGTAGGCAACTAAAATAGGATTAGAAAACAAATACCACAATGATTTTTTTAGCATGGGGGATGGATTGACAAATGTTCCATGGGAATTGATGAGCACAAATCAGGGAAATAACAAGAGACAAAGGGAGATATAGATGAACAATCCCATTTATCACCACAAATGGACATGATATTTGGGATTCATTTAGTAGAAAAATCTAGCTAGAAAAGATGGACAATAGGAGAATTTTAGACATGTTGAGTAGAAATGGATTCAATAAAAAATGTTATGGGAGGTTTTGGAAAGATAGAAACCCTACAATGGATTTTTTAAACAATTTGAGATCTAATAATAGGGGGAACAAAGAGGGGAAAAGTGGATTGGAATGAGAAAACCTTGGATAGACAAGAAGTTCAGAGGGAAGATAAATCAACATTTCAAGGAACCACAAGGTATGATTCCGAATCCTAATTTGTTGGTGGATAAATTTTTTATTTCTATTCAAAACCCCCAAATAAAAATCAGTAGAGAGATTGAATGTAGTACCCTACCAAGGAACCCTTAGAACATAGGGTAATGCATGCATTATTATTATTTTTAGCTTTTATATAAACATCAATAAAATAAGTGAATAAACATAACTTACATTGCATAAGCAAGGGTAAAAAGAACAATGATCATGCACAAGTGGAAGTATTCAAACACTTCCAAGGGCTCCATGACAACCACAAAATGTTCCAAAAAAATGGATACACATTTTTCCTAGTGTGCTTCACTAGAGCTCAGACAACACCCAACAAGCAACATGAGACCTTTTGTGGGTCCACAACACACACCCCATTTTTTGGTCCTCTGACCATGGGGACCCCCCTTCTTTTGATTTTTTGGTTTTTTGGTCTTGTTTTCCCCCTTTGAGTCCTCGCTCGGTCAGCCTCAGAAGAACAGGCACTAGCATGATTAGACAAGGAAAAGAACCTTTTCAGCCTTTTGGCCCTTTTGGAATTTTGGGGGACCATAGTACTTTGAAACACTGAAATGGCTGAAAGGTTGAAAGTCAATCCTTTTAGTATTTTTGGCCTCTAAAAACACTGAAAGGCTGAAGGTGTCTACCTCCAAACTTTTGGTGTTTCGGACACCGAAACCAAAAAAAAAGCTGATGTTAAAGCCCGTAGGTTATAAATTGCAAAGGCCCCAATTTGAAATCACATTGTGTTCTCGATTAAAATTTCCTCAGGAGCTCGCACCTTCAACAATTTTTTCCCTCAGCCCTTAGATTGACCACACGTGTGTGCCTCTAGCTTTGTTGTGTCATCCTCCCCGCTCCTAGCCCCTCCAAGGTAGGTATCATTCACTGCCTCATGTTTTCTTTCTCCTCCTCTGGTTTCTTTTTTAAGTTTTAGGGTTTTTTTGCCCTAGCGCTTGTCTGGCCTAGGGCATTCGGATCTCCTTCCCCCTGGTCTCTAAGGGCCTTTGTGTGCCTTCATTTTGCAAGAGGTCTATCTATGTCAAGTTGGGTTTTTCCCTCTATTTTTTGTGTTAGGGTTTTTTCTGGTTGTGACCTTTGTCGTAGGTTTTTGGCCTCTAAAAGGCTAAAAATGGGGTCATGTGGTCATCTGTCTTATTTTTGGAGATTCATCCCTTTTGGTGTTTCAGACCTCCAAAATGTCCAAAATGCCAACAAGACTGAATCCCCAAAAGTCCTGTCTCTCATCGCTATTTTGAAGACTCGGCCTTTTTGGCATTTTGGACCTTTGAAAGGTCTGAAATACCAATAGATCCAAGTCTTCAAAATTTGGTCTTCAAGTTTTGGTATTTTTGGCATCCACAAAACCTTCAAACTTTTGGATGTTGAAAGGTCCAAAACAAGCTCACTTCAAATGATGGCTTTTTGCACTTTTGGCCTTTTTGGACTCCGAAACAATTTTCGGCATTTGAAACCCCGAAAGTGCAAAAAAACCTGCATTCTCGGTGACTTAGAGAGTTTTTCTCTATTTTCTTAGTTTAGTCAGATTTCTTTCAGTTTTTTCTTCAAATAAGATACTGATACTTGCATGTTTTATTACAGGAATTCCTGAGAAAAAGACTAATTCACCCATGAAGTACCTGTGCAAGGGGAACACTCCCCCTTCAAATATTGGCAACAAGCATAGTGAAATCACTGATACTGATACCGGGAATGTAGATTGGGATGACTTCCTAACAAGATGAGGCCAACCATTCAGGAGATCAGAGGATTATACCTCCCTGGTATTAGCAGGGCTGGTGAGTGTAGGAACCCACCCAGTATTTGTGTCCTTGCCTGAACTGATTATGACCCTGGTGAATTATTACGACTCTGACAAAAGGGTGGTCCACAATAGTTAGTGCCAAATAGTATTGGATATCAGGCCATATGTCATAGAAGTTGTTTTTCATCTCTACAAAGGTGTGGAAAAGTTCTATAAATTATTCATAGAAAAGGGAAACTTATGGTTCAGATAAAAAGTAGAGGAGGCTTATTAAATAGTCAACAATCACTACCTCAAGCAACCTCTCCCCAAAAATAAGCTAGAAAAAATAGACTTAAGGAGAGGATACATGAAAGATGACATCAAGGAAGAAATAACAATGATAAGCTGAGTATACAGGTTACCACAATAATTCCAACTAGAGAATTGGATTATTCTCCTTATAGAAAGACTCAGGGGCCACAAGTCTAGGTTCAACTGGGGAACCATCATTAGCGACAAGTTGGATGAACAGCTAGTGGTGGTGAAACACAACCTTAAGTTTTATATGAGTACTTATGTGGTGAACCTAATGGAAGCAAGGGCATATTACCCAAGACTCATAAAGAGAGGGAGCCTAAATGATCCCAATGCATGGCCTCACATTGTATACCCCCAATTGCAGAAAAGGGGAAATATATTGGAAGATAGCCCAAACTACCAGATAGTCAATGATGCCTTCATTTTTGCAATCATCCAATCTATTGAGGGTGATTTTTCAAAAAGGATGTTAGAGGAAGTAACTACAAAGGTGAGGGCCATAGGTTCCTATTACATACAATTTAGAACCTTCACATACATTTGGATAGCGGGATCGACTATGAATCCAAAGAAGCTGCCTAGATATCCATCCGACTGGATAATCATTTTAGAAATAGCCCGACAACTTGCAGATGCATATGAACACATAAAACAAAAGAAGAAGCATTGTTGGGATTTTCCCATCTCACTAGGACCATATACCCTACAAGACATGAAGGTCTATAAATCTTTGGCCTGTGAATGGGATGACTATCCCCTATAGCTCTACAACAAAGTGCAGCCTTGATTTGATCCTATAAGCACATACAACCACATTATCAACAAGTTTTACATTCACAAACCACACTTGGAGGATCACTGGATGAACTATGTAGATGATCATGAGGTGAAAATCTAGGATTATTGCAGAATGACTCTTACCTTGGAAAAAGAAGTCATAAAGACCCTTATTCCCCAAAAATTTTAGGAGTATGATTTAGAAGAGGTCCTGGAGGCCATCTATACAGATGAAAAAATATATGACCGACCCATCATGAACGCAAAGGTTGACAAAGATGAAAGTGATGACATAAATTTCTAGGCAAGGCATGTGATGAGGAAAAAAGAAGAGTGGATCAAGAGGCCCTATAAAATGATCCCAATACCGGTGAAAACATTGATGGATCCACCCAAGAAGGCAGATAAACAGTGCAGAGAGATAAATATAGTACCACAATATAAGAAGGCACCACCACAAAAGTTGAGCATGGTGTATGGCCATGAACGTGCAGTAGAGTACAGGTAAAACCCAAGGCCCAAGGCTCCTAGGACAAGAATGATTGGATAGATAGATCCTCCCATAGGGAAAAGATAGGTTGCACTAGATGAAGGACCCTCTACTTATGGACAATCTCCTCCTATCACCGGAAAGGGGAAGAAGACATACAAAAGGAAGAAAACTTCTACATCTTCCTGATTGCAAACTATACATGAAGACCCGCAAGGAGAGGAAGAAGAAGAGGTTCCCCTAGTGAAAAGGACAAGGTCTCAAAAAAGTAAAGAAAAGGAGATTAGTCAAAAATAATAGGAGGATCCTAAAGAGCAAGATAACTCCTTAGATGCTCTAGGATTAGACGAGTTCCAAATATCATACTTTTAAGGTATAGAAGGATTCTCAGACCAAGGCTAGGATACACTGGATTATGCAACTGGATATGAAGTAGGTGGTCCTTCTCTTTTTCAACCATAGGTAATCTTAACTCCACCTCCCACTCAATTTACTAATCTGAAGCCAAATACACTCAAGGTGGGAGCTAGTTCTAAAGCATATCTGGGTTCCAGAAATCAAGAGTCTCCAATCATCCAAGGGGTGACTACCAATGAGCCTACAATAGAGATCAATACCATTATAATTCCCCCTCATGTTCCTACTCCACCAACTACTCTCGCACCTCATATTCCTACTCCACCCCCATTTCTCATAACTCCACCAACTACTCTTCCATTTCCAATCTCAAATCTCCCAACACCTACTCCACCATCACCAATCCCTTTGACTAGCCACATCCTGGCATTGGGAGGATCAGTAACTAGAGAGGTTGCATTAGCCTTCAAAACCATAGTGGTGGTTGTGACTAGTCTCAATACTGAAGCCTCAGTTAGTTCCTCAGGAGAGGAAGACAAAATTCAGGAAAAACAAGATGAGGCAATGCAAGAGGGAGACAAGGTAGAAGAAGAAAGGGGAGAAGAAGAAGAACACCAAGGAAAAGAGAGTTAAGGGGAACAAAAAAAATAACAAGAAGAGGGGTGAGACAAATAATTGACTCCAAGGTCTCAAAATTTAGATTCAATTCTTCAAATTACCCCATATGAGTCGGTCACTGCATCTAGTAGACCCACCTGGTTTACCAAGGAAATCAAGTCTAGGAGGAGAACCTATTCAGATGAGGATGAAGGTGAAAATAAACGTATAGCATCTTTAGGAAGAGCCTTTCATCAGGAAAAAATTGTGTTACTCGCACAAAATATGTCCTATGTCACTCAGGACACTAGGGGGCACTGGAAGGCACATGTTGCAGTCCCATCTGCCAACACTTCTCAAGCCCCAACTACCTCATAAGACTATAAATTTGAAGAGGTAGATTTAGGGGAACCTACTAGGGAAGGGAGAAAGACACTAGCTGCCTTGGGGCTAAAACATGCTCTGGGTTTCATTCGTAAGGACGAACAAACCATAAAAACCTTGAAGTGATTAATTCACAAAATGGTTGGTCCCATTTACCCCAACTTCCTGGAGGCCTCATTATAGGCAATAGTGGATAAAAGAAACACCCCAGACTTGCCAGTAGGTTTAACTCCATCCTTCATCAAAGAAAGCACAGATTGGAAGGAATATTTTGAGCATTACGGGGAAGGTGCCATCAAGCAAATATTCAAACCTTATAGGTTTATCCTTGTAGAGGCTACAAACTTGTTAGATTTGATGATAGATGAGGGTGGCCTAGAGTCTGAAACAAGCAAATGGTGAACTTCCCTCTAGGATTTATAGGTTATTAAGAAACAACACTTCCAAATCCTGGTGAAGATATATGAAGGTGAAGAGTTAGACAATTTTGAAACTTGGATCAAGCCCATGATCAAGATAATCAACATTTACGAAAAGTGTCAAGCCTGCATATTAAAGAAACATAAAGAAGTCTTGGAATGGGTGGAGGAAATAGATTCTTTCTTCACTGGGGTCAGCCTTGATTTGTATCGAGATGAAGCTAAGAACATCTTACGGCCATCTAAAGAAGTGGTCCAACAATTTAGGGACATCATGGCAAGTATAGAAACAAAGGAAGAATTGCAACAATTGTTTCATTCAAAAAAAGAGATGACACAGATGGTTAATCATGTAGAGGAGATCCATTTTTTTGCTTCCGAGCTGACTTCCTTCAAAGAAAAGCAAGAAATGAAGGTTAACCAGGCAAAAAGGAAGGGGATAAACTATGAGGAGGTTCAAGAAATCATACAAAGGCCCCGGGCTGCACACCCAGAGGTATTCCCAAATTAACCCCTTGGACCACAAAATAATTTTGAAGAGGCAATTTATGACACTCAAGAAATTCCCTTAAGGAAAATTTTAGCCTTTCGGCCTTTCGGCCTTTTGGCCCATACAAGTAGAATAGTTTTCGGGCTCTTGGCCTCCCAAATTCTTTGGCCTTTTGGCCCTCCAAGTTTTTGGCCTCCTAGATTCTTTGGTCTTTCAGCCCTCTAAGTTTTTGGCCTTATCAACCTTATAGATAATTTGGCCTTTTTGGCCTTCAATAAGTCCAAACTTCAGACCAAAGTTTTGATGGTAAACACTTAGAATTTTTTGACACAAAAAAGTTTCAGAGTAGAGGTCGGGGTCTGCAAAACTGGGTGTTTCCAGTGAGATCACATTTTTGCAGACCAGTTGAACTCCAGATCTAATTGATGGCCAACTTGAGTTCATTTTGAAGAGACTAAGGGTCCCCTATCAGTCTCCATTTCCAATAGAGCTTCCAAATGAAGATTTCAAGAAGGACTCCTAGAAACAAGAAGAAGATTCCAAGTTTTTAGGAAAAACCCTTGTTCTCTTCTCTTTATTCTTGGTGAGTTTGACCCTCCTTGCATGGGCAAACTGATTGTAAATGGATTCTTGGATCCATGCAAGTTATCTAGTGTTAGTTAAGAATAGTTTCCCTTTCAGTAAAGTTTTAGTATAGTTTATTTTTCTCTCTAATGCCCTAAATTTGGAATTTAGAGTTGGGGATCAAATTCTATATATTGTAATCACAAATCAATGTAAAAGGTCAGATTCTTAATGCAATAAAGACATACATTTGGTGCTTCATTCGTGGTGTGTGAATTTCTGCTACCTATGCAAAATTATTGAATGTATGCTTGCATTATTCATTATTTTCAGAGAGCCTCTTGTTTATTGTGCTTGGAATTTGCATTTCTTTAGTTGGAGTTTGATGTTGTTTACTTTAGCTTGTTGTGATGAATGCATGGAAGAGATCATCTTTACCTGCTTAATGATAGATCTCTCTTATGGGTGCACACATCTTGGTGGCTTCGTGATTTGATTGATCTTGAATATCTTGCACGATTGAATATGTTTCCTCTCCAAACGCTTGCATCCATGGGGTAGCGAATTGTGACTTGGTTTTATTTGATCCTTGTGGGTTTATTCCAAATCTCTCCCAGCATTCAATTTGCAAAGAAGGGTTTACAATGATCTATGTCCATAGGATTTTATTTTCATTAATTAATTTTACTTCTCGTTACTCTATTCTCTCTTGAAACTCTGTCTTCAAATCTAAAAATCCATATCTTGAAAATACAAAATTGCATTTTATTTACAATGCCCATATTTGTTAAACGGAAAATACCAAAAAAAGAACTAAAGTGTTTTTCAATTTGATGTCTTGAATGTACCACTAAAGGCCTCCTCATGAACATTCACATTTATCTTCAATTGAGTAACCAAGAAGGTTGTGACCCAACCCTAGAGAACCTTGGGAATAACCTTGTTATTCTTTCAAGAGAGGAAATTGAATTCTTGAGATCCTAGCAAGTTGGCTTGTGTCAAAAAAATGCTCTACAGAAGTAGCGCTAGAAGGAAGGCCTCAAGACTCAAAGGCTGGATAAAATTGGATCTTTCTCTCTAGAGAGATTTGAGCGAGTTCTTAGATCATCTCCAAAGAGAGGCAAGTTCCTTGAACTCACCCATCATCGTAAAGCTTGCAGTGACAAAGGGAAGAACAAAGAAAAATCCTCTTCCCACCTTACCAAGTCTCAGAATTCTCTTGGAAAACAATCACATATCGCTGCCCCAACTGTCATCATAGCCATAGCACAAAATTAGAACATACAAAGTCAGAATTTGGAGCAACCTCGCCCGATGGCCTTTTTTGCCAATGCAACAAGTTCACCCTTAAATTTTGTTGGGCAGCTCCATGAGTTACCCAAGAATCCAGAGAAGTTTTGAACCCGGTTTATATATGGCGAATCAAGGAAAGTGGAAGAACACATCCATGCCTTCAAAGAGATTTGCAACCGTAAAGAGATCACCCACCAAGATGTTGTTTTCCATCTATTCCCATACACTTTGGGAGAGTTTGCATACAATTGGTACCTAAATTTACTAGGAGGGTCTATCTCTGCATGGAACGAGTTTGAAACCAAATTTCTCAATCAATTCAAGTTGTATGTGGATCCTACCACAACACATCACTAGTTCATCACCATGAGGAAAGATCCTAAGGAACCCATCACTATGTTCAATCATTGTTTTCACAAGATGCATGAAAAGTTGGAAGCCCCTTACACCATACCAGAGGAGGACATCATACAAGTTTACTTAAAGGATTTGGATCCTTTCACCTCATTATTTCTAAGGAGGCTTCCCTAGACAAATAGAGATATGATGGAAAAGGTGTACAATAAACCCATCATGTTCACCCAATAGATGGACCCACAAGAAGGAAGTTATGCAGCAATACATATCATGAATAACCTTGCTGTCCCACATCCATTTGCAGAAAACAATCAAGCTCTGGCCGCTCACATGCCTATGTTGAACCCTATACCGGCATAATCATTTGCAGCCGTACCCCCATCCATTACATATCCAAGTTATGAAGCTCACAAGATAGTGTTTGTAGAGTAGAAAGTTATACCCCAAGCAGAGCCTGATACTCTCATTGCCTCTAAGATGGATGCCATGAAGAAGACCTTATCCCAACTCACCAACGAGCTCACCTGGATGAAGTTAAATCCATCTCAGAATTAGGGTGGATATCAACGAGCACCTACTGGTCCAAATGCATATCCTCAAAACCCCAATTAGAGTTTCAACACGTACAACAACAACAACGTGTAGGAGAAAACATTTGGGCAGAAAAGGCCAAACAGGCCATGGAACACTAGACCCAATAATGGCATCATCCCATCAAACAATGCCAATGTTTACAAGGCTTCAGAGGTCAATTTTGTCGGGGCTCCAAATTAACACCAAGGCAATAATGGACCAGGGAATAACTCCCATGATCATTACACCCAGAACTCAGAAGAGCCCCGAGCACAATTTGATGCTATGGTGTTTGATTCCTATGAGTCTAGACAGGAGGGAGGTTCAGATGTTTCTACAGGAGAAGATGAGTTTGTGTTTCCCTTTCAGAGAGAGAATTACTCTTAGTATTCTAAAGTACATGCTTTCCAAAATGATCAATGAAACTCATAAAACCTTCAGAGTAGAAAGGAACCTCTCACCGATGGCATTCCCCTAAGAAAACAACCAACTCCACTAGATCCTCAAGCTAGTAACAATCCCATGCCTCCTAAAGGATCGAATGGTCCTACACCTCCTAGAACAAGTACATATGCTAGCTATAGAGGTGCAACATGGTCAAGTGAAAAATATAGTGCAGTTGATGAATTGAAGAAAACCAAAGTGAACCTATCTATGTTTGAATTACTATAAGGTTACCCATCTCAGAAGGAGGCCCTTCTAAGATCTTTGGACCACTGAAAACTTGGCTTGTCAGCCAATAATGCAAGGACACCAACATCCAACATCAACATATCTGAGGCTTTTCTTGCTATGTTCAAAGATAGGATGGAAGTCACACCATTTTTACTTAGTCTACAAATGTTTGGAAAGAACCTACACAATTTCCTGATTGATTTAGGAGCTTCATGCAATTTCATGCCTCTATCAATCTGCAAAAAGTTGGGGATGGTGCCCCAAGTAATGAACCAGGTAGTCATGCGATTGGATAAGACTGAGGTCAAAGTGATTGGTGTGCTCAAAGATGTACACATTCAAATAGTTGCAGATCCCATAATACAAGAATGCATTGATGTACATATAGTGGACATACCTAAAACTTATGGGATGTTATTGAGTCGAGAATGGACCAAGTGCTTGAGAGGCTGGCTTTCCATATATTTTACCCAGCTATGGCTACCATGGAGAGGTCTGAATAACCAGATCAAGATTGATGTAGAGCCTAAATTGAGATAGATGATCATGGAGTACAATGCCCCGAATGAAGTCATGTTCACCCAAACAGACTTAGGCACTTATCAGATGGATGACATCCTCATGTTTCAAATCTGAGGAGACATAGAATCAGACCATAGCCCCATTCTAGGTCTCTTGGAGTCAGATATTGATAATGAAATCTTCCAACATTTCATCAACAGCACTATAGTCAGCCTATGATACTTGGGACAGGACGCAGACCCTAACATTTTGTTACTACCAGGGTACTGTCGATTACACCAAGCCAGCCATTCTTAATTCACATGCCCCAGTTCCCAGGAAGCATTATCAAGGGTGTTGACCCAAATCACCTCATCAAGTAAGCTATAAGAGACCCCTACAATAAAAGAGGATATCCTCGAGACCAAGGACAAGAATAACATCCTACCAGAGGTTGATGTACCAGTTCCTACAATCACCCCAAGCTAAGATCAGGATAGTGGGTTGGATTCTAATAACAAAGGTCCTATAATGGACATACTTAGTGACTAGAGCACCTCTAATGATGGAGTGTGTCCCCCTTACAAGGGAATGCTTGAAGATGGAGGGGATGAAAGTACTAAAAACCCCAAACATAGACATACTCAAAATGTGGTAGAATCAACCTCTTTGAATGGTGATGAGGAGAAGGGTCAGAAGTCTAGAACCAAGGGCCTTCCCAAGAGAAAATAGGCCAAAACCAATCCTACTAAGCAACCCTAGATATGGAAATTGCACTTTGATGGTTCCAAATGTAAATAGGAAGCAGGTGCGGGGATCAGATTGATGAACCCAAGAGGTAATTCTTTCTATGCCGCTTATAGTTTACAATTTATGTGCACTAACAATGTTGCAGAGTATGAAGCACAGGTCCGCGGACTCAAACTGGCCCACAAGAAAGGAATACAAATCTTGATAGTAGAAGGGGACTTGCAATTGGTTGTCAATAAGATCTATAGCCAGTATACTTGCAATGATAAAAGGCTCTCAGCCTACCAGAATAGAGCATGGGACCTGATCAATGACTTTGATGCTTTTGACATCAAAACCATCCCAAGAAGAAGAAATGTTGCCGTGTCGGCCAGTTCATTACATCCAATGGAGAAATCTAAGATAAATAAATTCTCAGTTGAACTTGTCATGGCACCAGCCATTCTAGACAATGTCGCTAACTTTCAAGTCTTCCAGGACGATCAGTACATCTTGGAGTTTATCATGTGTGCCAGTGTGTTCAGAAAATAGATCATAGATGAGGAAAAGGAAGGTGAAGAAGCAGTTGAACCTGAAACTCCTGATGATCAAGGGGTCATAAATCTAAGGACCAACACCATACCCAAAGGGATGGTAGAACTAGAAAGGATTTTTGACAGTGACAAGACGACAGTGAGGAGACACCCAGATGTAACACCTAATGGTAAAGAATGTGATACCTACAACCTTGGCACAGAAGAAGAACCTAGGGAGGTCCACATTGGAAAGGTAGGAGCTAAAAAAGAAAAGGAGAAAAGGGTCTAGCTCCTCACTGAATATTGAGATGTCATAGCATGGAGCTATGAGGAATTGAAGACATATGAAACCTCAGTCATAGTACACAACATCCCTCTAAAACCAGACTCCAAGCCTTTTCAACAATGACAGAGGCCTGTGAACCCTATCATGGAACCCTTAATTGAAAAGAAATTTCAAGAGATGCTCGATTCTAGGATCATCTTTCCAATCTGTCATTCCACGTGGGTTGCAAACTTGGTACCCATAAGAAAGAAAACTGGAGATATTAGATTGTGCGTGGATTTCCAAAACCTCAACAAATCTTCTCAAAAGGACAATTACAAACTCCCATCTCTCGATGAAGTACTGAAAAATTTCAATGGGTCTCAAATGATGTCATTTCTAGATGGCTACTAGGGCTACAACCATGTGATGGTACAGGAAGAAGACAGGCTGAAAACAACATTCACTACCAAATGGGGAACCTTCACCTACCACAAAATGTCTTTCATACTGATTAACATCAGGGCCACTTTTCAGAGGGAAATGGACATAGATTTCAAGGGATTGGTTGGGAGATGCATTATCATCTATATGGATGACCTCATGGTCTTCTCAAAGCAAAGAGCCGACTAGTTAAGTGACCTCCAAAAATTCCGTCAAAGATGTAGGGAATTTAGAATTTCCCTCAATCCCAAGAAATGTGTGTTTGAGGTAACTGAAGGCAAACTCTAGGGACATATCATCTCCAAGAAGGGGATAGCCATAGATCCTGAAAGGGTAGAAGCCATTCTAAAGTTGACACCACCACACAGCCACAAAGAGCTGAAATATTTCTTCGGGAAGATCAACTTCATAAGGAATTTCATTAGTGGTTTCGCAGAGATAGTAAAACCATTGAATGACATGCTCAAGAAGGATTCCAAGATTGAATGGACTCTCCTAGACAAGAAATATTTTTAGGAGATTAATAATTCCATTGCTACAACACCGGTCTTGGTCTTCCCAAACTACACTATCCCTTTTAAGGTTTACTCTTTTGCATCTGAGCACTCATGTGTAGGCATCCTCATGCAGAAGAAGAATAGTGATGATGAGAGATCCATAGATTTTATGAGTTTCCCTTTTAAAGACTCTCAGCTTAGATATCCCAACCTGGATAAATAGTCATTTTCCCTCATCAAAGAAGTGAAAAACTTCAAACATTACATCTTAAGAAGTAAATTAATTGGGGTAGTTCTAGACACACCCGTGAAGTCCCTTTTGATGCAAAATGAGCTGGGAGAGTAGAGAGGAAAATGGATGGCCATCCTCCAAGAGTTTGACCTTGAAATCTAACTAATGAAACTAGTAAGGGGCCAAGGCCTAATGAAGCTGATCTCTGAGGTTGAAGAAGGAATGGTTTGCCAAACCTACACCGATCAAGGTGTGATCAGTGATGTATGGTACAAAGACATAGTGTATTATTTGCTACAACACCGGTCTTGGTCTACCCAGACTACACTATCCCTTTTAAGGTTTACTCTTTTGCATCTGAGCACTCATGTGTAGGCATCCTCACGCAAAATAAGAATAGTGAAGATGAGAGATCCATAGATTTCATGAGTTTCCCTTTTAAAGACTCTGAGCTTAGATATCCCAACGTGGATAAATAGTCATTTTCCCTCATCAAAGAAGTGAAAAACTTCAAACATTACATCTTAAGAAGTAAAGTCATTGGGGTAGTTCTAGACACACCCGTGAAGTCCCTTTTGATGCAGAATGAGCTGGGAGAGTAGAGAGGAAAATGGATGGCCATCCTCCAAGAGTTTAACCTTGAAATCTAACTAATGAAACTAGTAAGGGGCCAAGGCCTAATGAAGTTGATCTCTAAGGTTGAAGAAGGAATGGTTTTCCAAACCTACACTGATCAAGGTGTGATCATTGATGTATGGTACAAAGACATAGTGTATTATTTGCTACAAAACCATTTCCCAGAGGAAATGAGTGGTTCTCAGAGAAGATCCTTGAGAATCAAGAGCAGCTCCTACATGTTGAAAAATGGGCAACTGTATAAATGCAATTATGAAGGCGTATACCTAAGGTTATTAGAAAAACTCAAGGCCAAGTAAGTCCTAGAAAATTTCTAGGACAAGTACGGAATGTGACATGGGTTAGCTGATGCAATGACTCACCAAATCTTAAGGGCAGGATATTTCTTGCCTATTGTATTCAAAGACACCAGTGAACATGTGAGATCTTGCCACACTTTCCAAACTAGCATGACTCAAGAGAGAAACCCTGCAATGCCCTTACAACCAGTATATGAGGTACGCCCATTTTCCCAATGGGGCTTGGATTTTGTTGGAATGATTAACCCCCCTTTATCTATGGGATAAAAATTCATCCTGATAGCTACTGACTACTGCACATGTTGGATGAAAGCTCAAGCACTAAAGAATTATACTATAGAGGTCGTAACTAAATTCTTGGAGGAGCGCATCATAACCAGGTTTGGGATGCCATTTTATCTGGTATGTGACAATGCTCCCTCTTTTTCTTTGGCCTCACTCATGCAATGGGCCTTCAATAATTAGGTAATCCTCAAGTTCTCTTCAAATTAATATTCGCAAGGCAATGATGTAGCAGAGTCTACCAAAAAGAACTTAACAACAGTGATCAAACACCTCCTGGACAACAACCCTAGGGATTGGCATGTGCAATTGAAATACACTTTGTGGATTGATCACGTAAGGATCAAAAATGCCATGGGGACATCTCCATACTAGCTAGTTTATGGATTACAACTGGTCTTCCCTATGAACTTAAAGATCCCAATCCTTAGATTCATGGACCAATATGTGGGAGGAGAAGATTGAGTCCAAGTCTGGCTCATGAACCTCCTTAACCTAGAGGAGAAGCGAGAAATGACTCTGGAGCATGTATCGAAACACCAAGCCATAGTCAAGAGGTGGTTCGACAAGAGAGCCACCATTAAAGTCTTCATGATCTCTGATCTTGTCCTCATGTGGGATAAGCTAAAAGAAAAGCCGAGCAGCCACACCAAGTTCCAAAGACTGTGGATAGGCCCTTATCAAATATCAGAGATCCTGGGAGAAAAAACTTTTAGGATCAGCACATTGAATGGAGAGTTGACCCCATTTCCAGTCAATGGGATTATTCCTTAAACATTACTTTGAATCCTAAGTGGGACTTATTTCCATCCCTTGTACCATAGTTCCCCCTTTTTGGTTCTTTCCTTTCTTTCTTTTTTTTTTCGCCCTCGCCATCAATCCTTTCTTCCTTTCTTTTGTCAGGGCTCATTTGTTGTTTTGGGTCAGTGTGTTCTTTGATCCATTCCAAGTTAGTCCATAAATCAAAGCAAGGGTATTTCTCTATCAATTCTCCATAATAGATGTGCAACACAAAGAACATTGTCCAAAAGGCAAAGTGATGATATCTATCAATGATTGACAAGAAGAAGTTCAAGGCTTGGTCATCTTGATCACAAAATACACTAAAAGGAAACACTCGAAGAGAAATGGTTCCTTGAATGTTTGACAGTTGTGACCTACACTAGTGCATAGACTCGGGTACCCACCAATCCTAGAACCCAGGCTGAACGAATGCAAAGGCAGTAGCAAAAGAAAAGAGAATAGCTGAAGAGAGAAGAAAAGTGTCCCAAAGAGGTCACAAGTGTGAAATCTAGGCGGCATAGCCTAATAATTACCCAGATCAGATTAAATATGAAAAGAGAATTTTATTTCTATGGACCTGAACACATGGAGTACACAAACATCCAGAGCTTAACACATTTCAAGAGCACACAGAAGAAATAAAATGACTGTCCAAAAGACAAAACTCTCAAAAAGAAAGAAAGCTATAGCCTAGTAGACAGAGTAGACTTGGGCGACTATGGAAACCTCTACCAGGGCTATGAACACCTGACTGGTTGTAGAACAAGGTTATACTTGGTATTTGGGAAAAAATTTGTCAAGGCTATGAAAGATTGACTGGCAGCAAAACTCTTTTCAGGAAGCCCTGGTCTACTTGGAAAACGTCGGGATAAATTGGCAGATGTTCTGGTTACCACAATCAAAGGTCAAGGAATGCATACACATGAACACACACTGGAAACTAGCAGAAAACCATAGATTGGAAGTCATTGAAAGATTGGTCGACACCAACACCCCTTGGCCCTGTTCTACTGCAAAATTACAGCCCAGAAGATTAATGATGATAAAGAAATGCCTTGGTCATTCCTCCTTTTGTCAGGGCTATTTGTTGTGGGTCCATAACACACACCCCATTTTTTGGTCCTCTGACCATGGGGACCCCCCTTCTTTTGCTTTTTTTATTTTTTGGTCTTGTTTGCCCCCTTTGATTCCTTGCTCGGTCAACCTCAAAAGAATAGACATTAGCATGATTAGACAAGGAAAAGCACCTTTTTGGCCTTTCAGCATTTTGGGGGACCATAGTACTCCAAAACACTGAAATGGCTGAAAGGCCAAAGTTTGGTCCTTTTGGTGTTTTTGGCCTCTGAAAACACCGAAAGTCCAAAGGTGTCTACCTCTGAACTTTTGGTGTTTCGGATACCAAAACCACCAAAAATGCTAATGTTAAAGCCCGTAGGTTATAAATTGCAAAGGCCCTAATTCGAAATCACTTTGTGTTCTTGATTCAAATTTCCTCAGGGGCTTGCAGCTTCAACGATTTTTTCCCTCACCCCTGAGATTGACCGCACACATGTGCCTCTAGCTTTGTTGTGTCATCTTCCCCACTCCTAGCCCCTCCGAGGTAGGTCTCATTCTCTGCCTCACATTTTCTTTCTCCTCCTCTGGTTTCTTTTTTAAGTTTTAGGGTTTTTTTTCCCTAGCGCTTGTCCGGCCTAGGGCGTTCCAATCTCCTTCTCCCCTGGTCTCTAAGGGCCTTTGGGCACCTTCATTTTGTAGGAGGTCTGTCCGTGTCGAGGCAGGTTTTTCCCTCTAATTTTTTTTAGGGTTTTGTCTGGTCATGACCTTTGTCATAGGTTTTCGGCCTCCAAAAGACCGAAAACAAGGTCATGTGGTCATCTGTCTTGTTTTTAGAGATTCAACCCTTTCAGTGTTTTGGACCTCCAAAACATTTGAAATGCCGACAAGACTGAATCCCTGAAAGTCCTATCTCTCATCGCTATTTTAGAGACAGCCTTTTTGGCATTTTAGACCTCCAAAAGGTCTGAAATACTGATAGATCCAAGTCTCCAAAACCTGGTCTTCAAGTTTTGGGATTTTTGGCATCCGCAAAACCTTCAAACTTTTGGATGCCAAAAGGTTTGAAACAAACTCACTTCAAATGATGGATTTTCACACTTTTGGCCTTTTCGACCTCTGAAACAGTCTTCAGCATCCAAAACCCCAAAAGTGTGAAAAAACCTACATTCTCGATGACTTAGAAGTTTTTCTCTATTTTCTTAGTTTAGTCAGTTTTCTTTCAGTTTTTTCTTAAAATAACATACTGATACTTGCATGTTTTATTACAGGAATTACTGAGAAAAATAATAATTCACCCATGAAGTACCTATACAAGGGGAACACCCCCCTTCAAAGATTGGCAACAAGCATAGTGAAATCACTGATACTGATATCGGGAATATGGATTGGGATGACTTCCTAACAAGATGTGGCCAACCAGCTAGGAGATTAGAGGATTGTACCTCCCTAGTATTAGCAGGATTGGTTAGTGCAACAACCCACCTAGTAGTCATGTCCTCACCTAAACTGATCA
Source organism: Thuja plicata (assembly GCA_018584345.1). Lineage (NCBI taxonomy): Eukaryota > Viridiplantae > Streptophyta > Pinopsida > Cupressales > Cupressaceae > Thuja > Thuja plicata. Next base: position 5,338,861 of record MU223742.1, read on the forward strand.
TGACCCTGGTGAATCATTATGACTCTGACAAAAGGGTGGTCTAGAATAGAGAGGCCCAAACAGTATTGGATATCATTCCATATGTCATAGAAGATTTTTTTCATCTCCACAAAGGAGTGGACAAGTTCTATGACTTGTTCATAGAAAAGGGAAACTTATGGTTCAGAAACAAAGTGGAGGATGCTTATGAAATAGTCAACAATCACTACCTCGAGCAACCTCTCCCCAAAAATAAGCTAGACAAAATAGACTTAAGGAGAGGATACATGAAATATGACATCAAGGAAAAAATAACAATGATAAGTTGAGTATACGGGTTACCACAATCATTCCAACTAGAGAATTGGATGATTCTCCTTATAGAAAGACTCAGGGGCCGTAGGTCTAGGTTCGACTAGGGAACCATCATTAGCGACAAGTTGGATGAACAACTAGTGGCGGTGAAACACAACCCTAAGTTTTATATGAGTACTTACATGGTGTACCTACTGGAAGAATGGGAAGATTACCTAGGACTCATAAAGAGAGGGAGCCTAAATGATCCCAATGCATGGCCTCACATTGTATACCCCCAATTGTAGAAAAGGGGAAAAATGTCAGAAGATAGCCCAGACTATCGGATAGTCAATGATGCCTTCATTTTTGCAATCATCTAATCTATTGAGGGTGAGTTGGCAAAATGGATGTCAGAGGAAGCATCTTCCAAGGTGAGGGCCATAGGTTCCTATTACATACAATTTAGAATCTTCACATACATTCGGATAGCGGGATCGGCTGTGAATCCAAAAAAGCTTCCTAGATATCCATCTGACTATATAATCATTTTAGAAATAGCCTGACAGATTGCAGATGAATATGAACACATAAAAGACAAGAAGAAGCACTGTTGGGATTTTCCCATCTCACTAGGACCATATACCCTACAAGACATGAAGGTCTATAAATATTTGGCCTTTGAATGGGATGATTGTCCCCTATAGCTCTATGACACAGTGTGACCTTGATTTGATCCTATAGGCACATACAACCACATCATCAGCAAGTTTTATATTCACAAACCACACTTGGAGGATCACTTGATGAACTACGTAGATGATCATGAGGTCATAATCCAAGATTATTGCAGAATGACTCTTACCTTGGAAAAAGAAGTCATAAAGAACCTTATTCCCCCAAAATTTTGGGAGTATGATTCATAAGAGGTCTTGGAGGCCATCTATACAGATGAAAAAATATATGACCGACCCATCATGAATGCAGAGGTCGACAAAGATGAAAGTGATAACATAAATTTATGGGCAAGGAACATGATGAGGACAAGAGAAGAGTGGATCAAGAGGCCCTATAAAATGAGCCCAATACTTGTGAAAACATTGATGGAACCACCCAAGAAGGTAGATAAACAGTGCAGAGAGATAAATATAGTGTCACAATACAAGAAGGCACCACCACAAAAGCCGAGCACGGTGTATGACCATGAACGTGCAGTAGATTATAGTTCAAACCCAAGGCCCAAGGCTCCTAGGACAAAAATGATTGGATAGATAGATCCTTCCATAGGGAAAAAAAAGGTTGCACCGGATGAAGGACCCTCTACTTTTGGACAATCTCCTCTTGTCACCAGAAAGGGGAAGAAGACATACAAGAGGAAGAAAACTTATACATCTCCCTGATTGGAAATCGTATAGGAAGACCTGTAAGGAGAGGAAGAGGAAGAGGTTCCCCTAGTGAAAATGAAAAGGTCTCAAAAAAGGAGAGAAAATGAGATTAGTCAGAAACAACATGAGGATCCTATAGAGAAAGATAACCCCTTAGATGCTCTAGGATCAGACGAGTTCCAAATATCATACTTTGAAGGTTTAGAAGGATTCTAAGACCAAGGCCAGGATACACTGAATTATGCAAGTCGATATGAATCAGGTGGTCCTTCTCTTTTTCTACCATGGTTATTATTAACTCCACCTCCCACTCAATTTACTAATCTGAAGCAAAATACACCCAAGGTGGGAGATAGTTCTAAAGCAGATCAGGGTTCCAGAAATCAAGAGTCTCCAATCATCCAAGGGGTGACTACCAATGAGCCTAAAATAAAGATCAATACTATTATAACACCCCCTCACATTCCTACTCCACCAAATACTCTCCCACCTCCTATTCCTACTTCACCCCCATTTATCATAATTCAACCAACTACTCTTCCATTTCCAATCCCAAACCTCCCAGCACCTACTCCACCATCGCCAAGTCCGTCGACTTGCCACATCCCAACACTGGTAGGATCAGTAACCAAAGAGGCTGCATCAACCTTCAAAACTACAATGGGGGTTATGACTGGTCTCAATACTAAAGCCTCAGTTAGTTCCTCAGGAGAGGAAGACAAAAGTCAGGAAAAACAAGATGAGGCAATGCAAGAGGGAGACAAGGTAGAAGAAGAAAGGGGAGAAAAATAAGAATGCCAAGGAAAAGAGAGTGAAAGGGAACAAAGAAAAGAAAAATAAGAGGGTCCAGACAAAGAAGTGACTCCAGGGTCTCAAAATTTAGATTCAATTCTTCAAATTACCCCATATGAGCCAGTCACTGCATCTAGTAGACCCACCTGGTTTACCAAAGAAATCAAGTCTAGGAGAGGAACCTATTCAGACAAGGATGAAGGTGAAAATACAGGTATAACATCTTTAGGGCAAGCCTTTCATCAGGAAAAAATTATGTTACCTACATGAAAAATGTCCTATGTCACTCAGGACACAAGGGGGCACTGGAAGGCATAGGTTGCAGTCCCATCCGCCAGCACTTCTCAAGCCCCGACTACCTCAGAAGACAATACATTTGAAGAGGTAGATTTAGGGGAACCTACCAAGGAAGGGAGCAAGACACTAGCTGCCTTGGGGTTCAAACATGCTTTGGGTTTCATGAGCAAGGATGAAGAGACTATAAAAACCTTGACTGAGTAGAATGAAGCCTTGAAGAGATTCATTCACAAAATGCTTGGTTGCATTTGACCCCAACTGCCTGGAGGCCTCATTACAGGCAGTGTTGGATAAAAGAAACACCCTAGACTTGGCAGTAGGTTTAACTCCATCCTTCATCAAAGCAAGCACAGATTGGAAGGAAGATTTTGAGCATTATAGGGAAAGTGCCATCAAGCAAATATTCAAACCTTATAGGGTTATCCTTGTAGAGGCTACAAACTTGATTGATTTGATGATAGATGAGGGTGGCCCAGAGTTTGAAACAAGCAAATGGTGAACCACCCTCTAGGATTTATAGGTTATTAAGAAACAATGCTTCAAAATCCTGGTGAAGATATATGAAGGTGAAGAGTTAGAAAATTTTGAAACTTGGATCAAGCGCATGATCAAGATAATCAACATTTACAAAAAGTGTCAAGCCTCCATATTAGAGTAACAGAAAGAAGTATTAGAATGGGTGGAGGAAATAGATTCTTTCTTCACCGATGTCAACCTTGATTTGTACTGGGATGAAGCTAAGAACATCTTACGACCATCTAAAGAAGTGGTCCAACAATTCAGGGACATCATGGCAAGTATAGAAACAAAGGAAGCATTGCAAAAAAAATTTCATTCAAAAGAAGAGATGACACAGATGGTTAATCATGTAGAGGAGATCTAGTTTTTTTCTTTTGAGCTGACTGCCTTCAAAGAAAAGAAAGAACAAAAGGTTAACCGGGCAAAAAGGAAGGGGATAAACTATGAGGAGGTTCAGGAAATCATACAAAGGCTCCAGGCTGCACACCAAGAGGTATTCCCAAACTTACCCCTTGGAACACAAAATAATTTTGAAGAGGCAATTTCTGACACTCAAGAAATTCCCTTAAGGTATATTTTGGATTTTTCGGCCTTTCGGCCCATACAAGCGGAATAGTTTTTGGCCTTTTGGCCTCCCAGATTCTTTGGCCTTTTGGCCCTCCAAGTTTTTGGCCTTTTCATCCTTATAGATACTTTGGCCTTTTTGGCCTTCGACAAGTCCAAACTTTAGACCAAATTTTTGATGGTAAACACTTAGAATTTTTTTGACACAAAAATGTTTTGGAGTAGAGGTTGGTGTCTGAAAAACTGGGTGTTTCCAGTGAGATCACATTTTTGCAGACCAGTTAAACTCCAGATCTAATTGATGGTCAGATTGAGTTCATTTTGAAGAGACTAATGGTCCCCTATCAGTCTCCACCGCTAGTAGAGCTTCCAGATGAAGATTATGAGAAGGACTCCCAGAAACAAGAAGAAGATTCTAAGTTTTCAGGAGAAACCCTCCTTCTTTTCTCTTTCTTCTTGGCGAGTTTGACCCTCCTTGCATGGGAAAATTGATTGTAAATGGATTCTTGGATCCATGCAATTTATCTAGTGTCAGTTAAGAATAGTTTCCCTTTCAGTAAAGTTTTAGTTTAGTTTATTTTTCTCTTTGATGCCCTAAATCCAGGATTCAGAGTTGGGGATCAAATTCTATATATTGTAATCAAAAATCAATGTAAAGGGTCAGATTCTTAATGCAATAAAGACATACATTTGGCACTTCATTCGTGGTGTGTGAATTTCTTCTACCTATGCAAAATTATTGAATGTATGCTTGCATTATTCATTATTTCAGAGAGCCTCTTGTTTATTGTGCTTGGAATTCATGTCTCTTTAGTTGGAGTTTGTTGTTGTTTACTTTACCTTGCTGTGAAAAATGCATGGAAGAGATCAGCTTTGGGCTTAACAATAGATCTGTCTCATTGGTGTGCACATCTTGGTGGCTTCATGATTTGATTGATCTTGAATATCTTGCACGAGTGAATACATTTCCTCTCAAAATGCTTGCATCTGTGGGGTAGCGAATTGTGACTTGGGTTGATTTGTGCCTTGTGGGTTTACTCCAAATCTCTCCCAGCATTCAATTTGCAAATAAGGGTTTACAATGGTTTATGTGTGTAGGATTTTATTTTCAGTAATTTTTTTTACTTCTCATTACTTTATTCTCTCTTTAAAATCTGTCTTCAAATCTGAAAATCCATATCTTAAAAATAGAAAATTACATTTTATTTACAACTCCCATATTTGTTAAACAAAAATACCAAAAAAATAACTAAAGTGTTTTTCAGTTCGATGTCTTGAACGTACCAGCAAAGGCCTCATGAAAATTCACATTTATCTTCAACAGAGTAACCAAGCAGGTTGTGACCTAACCCCAGAGAACCTTGGGAATAACCTCATTATTATTTCAAGAGTGGAAATCGAATTCTCGAGATCCTAGCAAGTTGGCTTGTGTAAAAACAACGCTCAACAAGATCAAGTTGGTTGAAAGTTCACGGCTCACAGTTGAGGAGACTAGGTTTACCCTAATAAATTAACTAGACTAGGTTTATTTTAATGCACCAAATGAAATAATAACATAACAAGCTCAATTATGAACTGTGAATATACCAAAATCATCACAAGAGTAAAGGGTATTTAAAACCCTAACTATTTTTCACCCAGATCCTTGGCATCAACAAGTTGTAATAAATGTGAAAGAGTATAGCATGAATGCATAGTAGGATTGAACAAATGTGTATCAGAAATAGATGAATCTGTAGAAGTATAGTAAATTTTCATGGGAACTTAGAAAACATGAGAAATTGTTAAAATAAAAGTGTCGACACCAATGTATGGCCAAATACAGAAAACCTCCACATTGTGGAGTACCGAATACCCAAAATTGAGGCCAAATTCACTTGATGTGAACAATATAAATGAAAATATACTAACATGCTAAGTAAGATAACATAATAATATAAAAATTGAAAGTAAAAGCATAAGAATAGAAAGGAGCACATCATGCTTGGTAGTACACCATTGAATCCAGTCTACCATCTATATGCAAGTCTCCAAAAATGAAGTGTCATGCCACTCAACCATTTGGTACCCTTATGAAAACTTCATCATTCTCATGGAGATAGTCACATGGCCCTGTAACATAAAAAAATAGATATAAGATATAAGATTGTGTTGATGATTGAATGATATGTTATGTTACCAAAATGTAAAGGAGAAAATTGTGGTTATTTGTGATTGTGATTAAGGGAAGATAAGATGCTCCTTTCTTTCACTCTCAAATACAAAAATAGGAGATCCAATTTTGATCAACCCCAAAGGGTTAATACCCAAATGAATCCAATATTGGGAAAGAGACCAAGAAAGGGGATCTTAAATTTTGTAAATTGATTGATTAATATGATTAATGATGGTAATTGAAAAGAATAGGAGAAAGTACCAACCTTCCAAAGTGGTAGATCAAAGATTGCTATTTTATGAGATCTGTAGACTGTTTCTAGAGATGCTGACAGTTGATACTGAACCGGAATAGAGAGACAAAAAAACCCAGAAATCCTTTTCCATTTTGATGTCATCTTATGAAAAAGGTCGACCTTGTACCACTTTTGCCAACTCTATTTGCTCAACTCTGAAAGTGTCCCTGTTCGCACAGTCCGAAAGAAATCTGAAAAGGGTATCCAGATCTGGCCTCAGATTTACAGTCCTAAACCTGTACCTACAAGAAAAATGTTTTTTTGTTTGGGGGAAGGGGTTTTCCTTGGTCAAACCCCGGTTTTGGAATTGACCTTATAATATAATTGAAATTGCAGAGATAAACAAAGTAAACACATAAGATTCACCTTGCTTGTAATGTCCTTGTGGCAGATTCAAATCCGTGGATCCATAAGTATGCTTCAAAACATGGAACATAGAATGGAAGGATGTCTTAAATCTCTATCTTTTAGATCTCCAACACCAAGTCTTGAATGGGTTCTTGAACTTGACAAGGGCTTTGGAAGAAGATGGATGGAGAGATCACCAAAAGGGCACTTTTTGGCTTAAATCCTTCAATGGCCTCCAATGGATCTCCTTCATGCAAATGGATACTTGAGAATGATGGATGCTTGCTTCAAATCTTGCTCAATTTATTTCTTGGATTTCACTTCATAAAGATGCTTGAGGCTTGATTAGAAGACTTCAATTGCTTGATTGAGGTTATTCATGCCTGTTAAAGAAAATGAGAGGAGAAGGCTTCCTTTTATATGGAATTAGGGCACAATCTTCTAAGGAGGCCTACATAGGATAATTAAATCATAATTTAAGCCTTTACCCGTAGGAGAGGACCTATATTAAATATAATTTAGGAATCAACCAATTTGGAACCTAAAACAGCCGACCCAGAAGCGGGAGAAAACTTTTTGTGAAGACCGACATCCCAGAAACCAAAAGTTCTCAGGATTTGGACCCTGGGATAGGGTCAAGGTTGGCCCTGTCCTAGGACAGGGTCGAGGTCAACCCTATCTTAGGGTAGGTTTGAGGTTGACCCTATCCTCAGATCCTAGGATCACAGGTCAGAGACCCAGAATGTAGAATTCAGGTCATAAAATGGAGGTTAGGGGGGAAGCCATGTCAAGATCAGGAACCCATTCAGAGGTGCTTATCATGATCCCAAACCACTCACTTAGAAGGCTAAACCAGTCTCCCATGGAAGTGCTTCCATTTTTTTACTATACAGGCCCAAACAACCATAATGCACACACAAAGTAGGATTACACACACACACACCATATAAGTGCAATAATCAGGGGATGGTATAGCAGTCCCAATGAAATCACTTAGACTAAAGGACAACATGTCACATGTATAGAAGGTCACTATTATGATCTAAACAAAGGTTTGATGTAGAGAATCAGGAGTGAGAGTTTCATCGTAGGGAATGAGGTGACCCATATGGATTTGAGCAATCCATCCCATTGGGGAATGTCTACTTAAGCTTTCTATAAACATCTTCAGATGACTAAGATAATATATATCTTTGATCAACATATATAGACAAACAAATATTGTATCTTTGATCCAAGTCCTCAGATGACCAGACACTGTGCCTTTGAATCAACATCTTCAGGAAGACAAGAAAAGACATACCTTCGAATCAACCTCCTCAGATAATTAGGTAGTCTTATTGACTCTTATTGTTAACTCTTTTAATTATGTTTAAACCTCATTCATTTACTGAGTTATCATTTTTTATTAAGAATTCTCAAAGATTTACCCTTGTGACCCCTTTGTGTCTCAACCCAAATTAGAGACACTCCACTCCACTACTCAAACATCAAATGAAATCATCTCATTAATTAACAAGGTATAATATAATTAATGCATTAAAAGACTCAAGGTCCAGAAGTCATGAAGAGATAAGATAATCTCCATTGGTCTTAAACCAAGAGAACATGTCTCTCAAAATCCCATCAAATAGGCATAGATAAACTATGCTCAAAGGATGTTGTCTCAACATAAGCATATGATAGATCTATACATGATGCAATGCAAGGGATAAAAATTCAAAGCCACAAAAGACTCAAAGGTATTAGCTTCATTCGTGAAACAAGAAGCATTCAATTGGTCCTAGACCAAGAGTATGGGTCTCTTAAGATCCCATCAAGTAGGCATAATTATCTATACTAGGGGTGTGGTATCAACATCATCACCCAACAAAGCATAGTTGAAAATTAAAAAATGTGAAAGAAATCCATAAAACAAAGGCAAAAGCATATGCATGAGAGCACACTTATTTGGATCAAATTATGATTAGAAAATCTCGAATCCTCTCACAAATGAAAATATATATGCTAAATCCATTATTCCAAATTATAAAATCACATTAAAACCATGAAATTCTAACTTTTTACATAATGCACCCTTGACCAAAAACTAGTCCCAAGCTAATTCATACCATTAATGGCTATGGAAAAAGCTTCAAAAATAAAATTTCAAAACTAGAAAAAAGTAAAGATACCATTTGGTTCTAAATATTCCCAACACCACCAAAACACATACAAATCTGAATTTCATCCATCATTAAAAATTTAGACAACATAACACCATTTTCACAGGCTCATGTCGAATTTCCAAACACATAAGCCCAATCAGGCATCTATTCAAATCAAATATGTGGAGGATATACTAAATCTCAACCCACAAGCTAATTGCAATACACAAAAATCCAAGAAACAAATAAAAAATAGATATGTAAGAGTTCCTACCTCACCAAAGATGAAAACTCCCAAACAAAGAAAGAAATGTGGAAACCCCACAAAATAGAATGAAATGTTTGGAAAAGTGGAGCAATCTTGGTGCAATTCCAACGAGATGATGCCCACAAAAATCCAACCAAGCAGTCACTCCCATTAAGAAAATGATCAATTTCTCTCAAGAGGGTTTTCTTACAATTTTGGAGTTCAAAATGTGTAACTGCAAAAAATGAACTCTATTTTCCAACAATAAAGTCATTTTTTTTTCTCAAAGATGAAAAGGCTAAAATAAAAGCCACGTTAATTGATATATTAAAAACAAATAAAATAGCCCATCTCAACATGGATCAAATTAAATCAATTCCAATTAGATGGAGAAGCACTATGACAGGTTTTCTATCAAATTAGTAAAATAACCAATTACCATGAAACTTAGCAATTAGAATCTAACTCAACCTCGACAATTGTAGTTACTCTATAATGCATAGATAGATACTGGTCTACCACATTTATGAAAGAAAGTCCAGACTTTACCTACACGATAATTGGAGGTGTTACAATTACAAATACATCATCCATAAAATCATGAATGACCAATGCAACTATCTCTCATGCCAATATTGGGGATAAGACACTCTCAAACCTATTGAACTAGGTAGAATCTATGTCTAGTACTTGCTCACTAAAACATGCACACATCAAGTGTAGATGCTCACAATATAAATAGTCAAAGTACATATATATAATAATCAAAATGCAACTAATGAAAGGACATTTTAGTGGCATAATCATTCCTATGTATTTGAATGTTATGAAACAATTCCTTTCATATTTAATCCTCAATAACATCATAAATAATTATTTCATTTAAAGTAAAGAATTAAATATTATTTTACAGCATTTAGATCATATACTAATTAAAACCTCGAATCAGATAATAACTAAGCATAGTAAAGAACATATCCCAATGAACACTGGCACATACATCAGTGATGACATCAATATACCATAATCAATTATCCCCAGATACAAAATAAACTAGATATCATCATATAGCATCATGTCACATCATAATAGGGTCACCATGCATATATGATCATCACTAAAATCAAAAGTATAAACTATCATCTATGTCAACAATGATATAAAAAATAGAAAAATAATGTATCTCACAATGCCAATTAAAGATTACAACATATAAATAGTCATAGAAACACATATAAGATTCTATCTTAGATTAAAATAAGACAAAATAGAATGCAACCATGGGAGGCACAAGATTGAAAGAGTTGAGAATAATTCTCAAATGGGGAAGAAGATGGTTTACAATAATAAAAATTAAGGAATGGGACATTGACAAGTTGGGGATAAACACTAAGGTCAGTGCATTATAAAATGACTTTTTTCCTATTCTAGATGCCTAAAATCGTCTCTCGTAACATTATAATTAATTATAATTGATTATATTTGTTATATCCTTCCTCTTATTTAATTAAATTTATTTAATTAAATTAAGTTCATTATTCTAAAGAATTTAAATTTAATTTAAATACTTGTCCTCTAAATGTATTAAATTTCATTTAATACTTCCCCACATTAAATTCCCCTTTAAATAAATTTATAATTTATTTATTCCTTCACATGCTAAAATTCTTCTAAACCATAATTATTCTAAATCTAATTTGGATTAATTTAAATCTAAACCTAGATCCTACCCTACCTCACATCACTATCACCAAATAGGCCTAGTCACTAAAACTAAGGTTAATTAGGCTAATTTTAGGATTTCTACACCCATTAGTCTTAAATATTTGCTCACACATGTGAGCAAATTTCCAAAAAAATGATTTTCAAATAGTGCTAATTTTGTGCCAACAAGGTTTCTTACAACCTTGATGAAACTCTCTTACACTTTCTAAAAGTGTTTCATTGAACTTGATCTATGGCACCTCTTACACATATCTTACAAGACCCCTTTCATGTGTACTTCAAGTATATATTGACCCATTACATCTCAAGATACTCACACATCTATGAGCAAAGTTGGCCTCTTACATGACTTATGTTGTTAATATTAAGTAATACTGAGAGGGAGGGGGGGTGGGGGGGTGAATCAATATTACAACACTTTAAAATAGAACTTAGTAAATTCCATCTTAACCAGATAACTTCTAAAATGAAAAGAACATAAATATAAAACACACAACTCATAACACCATGAATTTGTTATAAAGGAAACCCTGGCCAAGGGAAAACCCCAATGGGGATGATACCCATAAATATGTAATAAAAGCATTATGTCCCTATTAGGAGACCTAGCCCTGTTAGGATCTGATTATTACATTAGCACATTTCCTTGTTAGAGGAATACAAAACCCTGTTAAAGGTATGCTGAGCTCACTGCTCATACAATCAAAACTATGATTCTATTACAATAATTTCTCAATAGTGAACAATACAAGCATCTTCTATGCTTAGGTAGTTCTAGTTGTAGCTTGCATCACCATATGTCTGATTCTCATGCCACAATGCTTTCATCTGTTCGCATCCATACATTCCATTATATACTACCTTTTATTTTTTTCTTCTCAAAAAGCTCTTCCTATATATATATATATATATATATATATATATATATATCTAGTCAGCTTCCAATACATCACAAAATAGAGTTAACACTGATACAATAAGTAAATACCAAGTCGGAAATCATATATTATCAAAACATAGGTAATCCTTAATCTAAATCTAACTTAGCATGTTTGGAATCCGCATTATACTCCCTTAATCATCACAACCTTTCATCTGTCATGTATCACTGTTGCTCTGTCTTCACATGTCTTCAACATATTGTAACTTACTGTGATCAAAACTAAAACATATGAAACCTTAACTGAAGGTCATATACATCCAAAAATAGCTTCTCCTAAGCTTGCATTCCTTCATTCACCATACACTATGCTTGCTGACAAAAACTGTATCGCTATACTTTGTAATTCTTCTTTTTGGACTTAGTCATTTAGCAAGTTGTAACTCTAAAATTATTTTTTACACCTAGCGACCATCCATACCAGATGTGTTGCCATAAATGACAACCCTAAAGTGTTCCAGAACATTCCTGAATGAACCACTTGCCAATAATTTCCCCCTTTGGCATTGATGACAACACTTAGCGAAAAATGACCGAGTGTCAATACCAAAAATAATATACATAATCCTTCTTTTTCTCCTCTACATATTTTCTTCTCCTCTATATCTTCTCTGTACATTTTTCATATCTTCTCTTCTCCCCCTTTGACATCAATGGAAAAGGTATACAAAAATGTAGAATAAAAAAATTTCTTACTGAAAAGTTTATACCATCTTTAGCAGATCTTGGAAGGAGATTTTCAAGATCTTCACTTCATCTGACCAAGTTTTTACCAGTATCTGACTCACATCAATCAGTCCATTCAGTGCAAAAGAGGATGTCTCGACTGCCTTTAACTCAGTAGGCATGTTCCCAGTGAGAGCTCGCTTTATTTTTGTTATCTCATTTTTTCTACTGATTGCATCCTAGAAAAAATGAAACATATCAGGTATGAAGATCATGATAAAGGATTTCAAAGTGCAGATCATGGCTTTGAAGTCCTTCCAGAAAGACCAGAGAATCCTTCTAAACCTCATTATTCATGGCGGTTTGTACCAAGTAAGAGCTTAGCCAGTAGCTAATGAATCAAGATAAACCCTAGGTCATGGTTTTTCTTTCCCGGGCTTTATTGTTTCATTTTTGTGTTTTGCCGCGCAAAGAGGTCAAACCTTTTTAAAAGTCATATCTTAGTCTCATCACTCAGTCGCGTCGATTTATATGTTAAGTTTTTAAGTTGCGCGATTGCACGATGAGTTGCCTAGTAGAGATCATTACGCAATCACGATCTATTTATATTTGTTTCTGATCTGTGCGCGAGTTGGCGACGAGCTCTCCGAGAGAGGGAATCACGCAGTCGTGATCCACTTGTGTCTAGTTATGTTTTGTGCGCGACTGAGTGGGTTCAGCACTTTAAGGTATGCATCGCGCAGTCGCGAGGCCTTATCAAAGTCAGGTTATGAGCTCGCGGGTGTGCGACGAGCTAAACAAGGGATGCGTCGCACAGTCGCAGAGACAGTTTTGAAAGTTGATATGGGTCTGTGACCGAGCGACCAAAGGAACTGATCAACTCATCGCTCACCCGCTGATGTTTTGGGGTGATCAAAGATGAGCTCGTGAGTATGTGATTAGCATAAAGAAAAGGGATGTTGCTCAATCACTGGTCAAAAAAGGTAAAGGGAAAACGGCTCGCGAGCTTGCGACCGAATAGAGAATGGATGTTGTCGCACACTCGCAGTCAGGGTAAAGTGAGATTTTAAGACTCGCGAGCTTGCGACCGAATAGAGAATGGAGGTTGTCACTCAGTCGCTCATCAGTAAAGATGAAGGATGAAATAGCTCGCGAGTGAGTGACGGAAGAAAGACAAGGACTCGTCGCTCAGTCGCTGATCAAATTAGATCAAAGGAAATCAGCTCGTGATTTTGAGACTAAGTAAAGAAGGGACTCATCGCGCACTCGCGCATAAGATAAAAGCTGGAGTATTGAGCTCGCGAGTGGGCGACGAGTTAAAGGAAGACACCATCGTAGAGTCGTCGGTCAATAAAGGAAAAGGGAGATCAGCTCGCGAGGATGCGACAAGTTAAAGGAGGAAGGATGTTGCGCAGTCGCCGAGCAACTCAGATAAAGGAAAAAGGACCTGCGAGTGTGCGATGAGCAGAAGAAAAGGGTATCGCATAGTCGCCAGACAATAAAGATCAAAGGAAATTAGCTCATGATTTTGTGACTAAGGTAAAAAAGGGACAGTGTCACTCACTCACGTAGAGAACAAAAGAAGAGCACAGAAGTTGAGCGAGTAGGCGATAGGAAGGAGATACTCGCAGAGGCAAGGATAAGGCAGTCCAGAGACGGAGATGTGATTTTCAGAACAAAAAGGTGTTGTTTACCAATTTTAGCCATTTTTTGAGTGAAATATGCATTAAGTCTGCAATTTTCACAGAGTTTAAAACGTAAACAAGGGGAAAGATCAGATTTTCTCAGAGACAGAAAGATTAGATATTTTCTCAGACGCTGAAAATCAGATGTTTTTACAGGTGGAAAGATGAGCTTTGAAAAGGTCAGAGGATTCATTATTGGGGCTGCAGAAGAGTTATTGCAAATCAGAGACTTTTGTGACTCTTCTAGAGAGATAAGGATGATTTACAAGTGTCCATTATGACAAAATCAATAAGGCATGGCTTTTACAGCCTCTTTCACACCTTTTCCACTTGTTTGGAGGTCCCAAAGTAAGCCTTTTTCTCTGTATCCAATCCCTGATATTTTGGCCCTCATAAATGATGCAGTTGGCTAAGTTGTATAGGTATGAGTTGAGGACTCATTTGTAACAGGTTCTGATTATGCAGGGAGGCATGCTTTGTGACATTTTCTCTATCCTTAGTGTATTTTTGTGCATAAGTCTGTAACTCATTGTGAGAGATAATATGCAGAGCTTCAAGTTCTTGGAATCAATTTATTGAATTGTGTCAGCCTTGTCTCTTTTCTGCTTGTTTGTATGCGTTGTAGATGGTTGATGGGTTAATTGTGAATGATTTTATTTCCTTTTAATCATGTCCCTTTGTAGCATCTACTTGCAGAAGAGTATGTTTGCTTGTAGGTTGTAACTAGTGTCTTAGTTTGAGCTGTTAACTGTGAAGTCTTTCCTCTTAACTAGTTTAATCATGACCTTGTTGTGAAATATTAATGCATGCCTATACAAGAGATTTGTTTTTTACCTCTAATTCAGTTAGTTGACCCAAGGCTTCATCCTGTGTGTGTTATGTTTTCATGTCAAATTTAGTGGATCACCTTAGTTTAGGTTTCATTTTAGCTGTTTACGTTTCATGCAATCCTTCTATCCCTTTTCCCCATCATTTTTCAATCCTTCAAAAGAGTAAACAGGTGATCACCAGATAGGAAACCGGCCTAGAATCTAGAGATTCATTCCAGCCATAGGTTACCCACAACCTTGGAATGTTTCCATGTTACTCCAAAAGGTTAAGTTCCTGCGAACTTAACAGGGTGCAATTCTGAGAGCTAACAACTTTGGCACGCTCGGTGGGACCAAAGAGCTATTTCTGAGCTCTTTTTTGAAGACATTCTACTGCTGTTTGGTGTGGACAGTAGTAATTTCTGCCTTTGGAGGCAAGAAAAAAGCACATCTGGTGACTCTGGGGTCATTTTCTACTGGTTTCAAGCAGATTCAGTGCTGGTTTATTTTTTTCAAAGTATTTTATATTCATTTTTCCAGCTTACTACATGCATAGAAAATGTCAAGCTATTTTAGACAGCTACAATACTCACCCTCATGTCATGAAAATAATCCTCAATTGACCAATCTTCAGCCATATGAAAATCATCCTAAGCCTATCTTTACTCCAAGCTATCATACCTTAGGAGGTTATGAATAT
>MU223742.1:5358841-5397516 GCA_018584345.1 Thuja plicata
GTTTAATCATGACCTTGTTATGAAATATTAATGCATGCCTATACAAGAGATTTGTGTTTTACCTCCAATTCAGTTAGTTGACCCAGGGCTTCATCCTGTGTGTGTTATGTTTTCATGTCAAATTTGGTGGATCACCTTAGTTTAGGTTTCATTTCAGCTATTTACGTTTCATGCAATCCTTCTATCCCTTTTCCCCATCATTTTTCAATCCTTCAAAAGAGTAAATAGGTGATCACCAGATAGGAAGCCGGCCTAGAATCTGGAGATTCATTCCAGCCATAGGTTACCCACAACCTTGAAATGTTTCCATGTTACTCCAAAAGGTTAAGTTCCTGCGAACTTAACAGGGTGCAATTTTGAGAGCTAACAATTGTCTCCATGTCTAAAATGTGTATTGATAGCTTAGGAGTAATTAAACTCTTTATCATACCAAATCTTCCCACAAATCTCCCTTTCTTTTTATCCTAAACACTCAATTTGTCTAATATCCTAGACACTTCTCTGTCTAACTCCAATATGGTATGTGAGAATGTCTCACAACTATTCATCATCTTGTCCAGATTCTATCTGTCTTTTTATATTACATCCTCAATGTGCTTAATGTGTCTGATAGGGTTTATACAATAACTATATAACTTTTTTCCATGTGACACACAACCCTTTGCTTTAGATATCATTTTTCTTAGTATGCCTAAGTCCCAAGAAATAGACTTGCATACTTCCTCCAATTTATTCACAAGGTACTTCTTCTCTGCCTGCTCTTCAATGATCTTCTCTGCATTTCCCTTTGCTTGGAAAGAAAGAGGTATATGTAGGAGTTTGTTGACAGTATCAACTGCTCTTTCCATTACTTTTGACTTCTTCTCACCTTTCTTCTCACATCTCTCCTTCACTTTTGCAAATGTGATGAAAGATAGATTCATCATATCATCCTCATCCATACTCTCAACATCAGTATTTAGAGTTCTATCTCAACTTGCCAAAAATAAAGATGAAGAAACAGATGCTTGAGTTTCTTGTTTCACTTCAACTTTATCTACTGCTTCCTTTGCTATTTCAGCTTTTCTCACTTTCTTCTCTTCTTTATCTATCTTTGTTATATTTAATGCTTCCTCCATCAATGTTAGTAATTTTCTAAAAAAGGATGACTAACATCTCATGAAGTGTCCAAAGAAACAAGCACACCAAAAAAAAAGAAATCCAGTTTCTTTACAGTACCGACAAATTGGCTATTGTCTTCATCCTTTGATGTGTATTACATCAACTATCCTTGATGACTCACCTTTTAGAATTTTAGGATTAGTATCCTTGGGAGGTGAGGAATTCTTAGGTTTAGTTCCCATCAAAACCTTATCAACTTCCTCTTGTGTTTCCTCAATAACTTCCTCATACTTTCTCCTCATTATTGTCACCATTCTTGACTTGGTTCTCAACAAAGGTTTCAAAGAATTTAATATCTTTTCCATTTCCTTGACTAAACCAACATGTAGCATATCTTCAACTGCTTGTCATTTGATTGCTTCATCTTCTATTTGAGCTAATTGTTTCCTTATTTCTAATTTATCATAATGTTCTTCTGGTATACTGGCTTCAATTTCTAACAAGTTCTTCTTAAAAGCAAGTAAATGATTTATTACCATGTATTCAATCAAAATTTTATCAGATGCCTCATACCTCTCATAGTATCTGATCAATGAGATAATCTTTCCTTACTCAATTATTCTCTATTCTAGTATTTTCAAGTCAGGCTTCTAGAGTTGTTTCACATTAGTTCTCTTCTCTTCAACTTTCTTCTCTTCTCCATTCTTCTCTTTATTTTTATTTTCTTCTCCCTTCTTATTTTCAATTTTTGTCCTCTATTTATTTGGTGAAGAGTCCTATTTGGTGGACCTTGTGTTCCTTTTAGGCAATTCTCCAAGCTTTAATTCCTACGATGTTTTCTTTGGTGGTGTAGGTATGGTTTCTTGTACATCAATCATAGTAGGAGGTGGACTGATATCATTCTCAACTTCTGGAGGTGTAAGGGTTGCAGGAGCAGTTCTCTCCCATCCAGAAGCTCTTTCTATCATCTTCTTTCTTACCTCTTTCATCTCCTCCTTTTTTATACCAGCCTTGGCTGCTAGATCATCTACCATATTTTCTACTTTTCTCTTTTTTGCAGCTCGAGTATGTTCTTCCCTTATCTTCGTAGATTTCTCTTCATAGGCACCCCATATTTCTTCAGATGGATCAATTTTTGAGGATAGAATGTGTTCTACTTGCATGGTCAAGACCTTAGAACTAACTTCATATCCTATAGGATAACACTACTTCATCCTAGGTTGCATTCCTTCAAAGCAAACATAATGAGTTTCAACCATGAAACAAATTGTATCCTTGTATTTCTCTACCAATGCCTCAAAGATCCTCATTCTTTCCTTCATCTATCTCTGCAAGATTTTGATCATCGCAAATAATTCACCATCAACCCATGTACTGTTCTGTCTTCTATAGCTCTTTGTGATCTGAATTCTAGTGGTTTCACTGTCTTTCCAAGCTCTAGGGTGCATACCAAGAAAACTTTGAACAATATG
Source organism: Thuja plicata (assembly GCA_018584345.1). NCBI lineage: Eukaryota > Viridiplantae > Streptophyta > Pinopsida > Cupressales > Cupressaceae > Thuja > Thuja plicata. Next base: position 5,361,415 of record MU223742.1, read on the forward strand.
AATATATATGTGTATCAATAAAGACCCAAACCTGAATGCCTTTGACTTATCCTTTTTTATTTGCCTCACATTCTCCAAAAACTACTGTGCAAGTACTTTTTAAAGGTTATACTTAACATTTTATTTCACCATTCTATACGTCATCATAATTACTCCTGCTGATACTGAGTTAGGTTGGTTCTTGTAATGTAGTTTATGTTAGAATAACTAGGAGGGGGGGGGGGAATCAGTGGCCTCAAAAATTAATCAGATAATCCCAAAAAAAACTTTATATCACAAATAATATACCTTTAGTTATCTTCGGTCCTAAAAGATGTATGTCTTTAAGTAATCTTATCAAATATATACTGCTCAGTGAATGTTCTGATTATCTTTTTCTAGCCTTTACCAAATAGCAGTAAATAAACTTAGTTTTTTCCGACCAATCCTACTTTAGTAGTGTGTAAAGAAAAAAATTAAATAAATAAACCATATACACATTTGACACATGGATTTTTACCGCAGAAACCCTATTAAGGGAAAAACCACTTGGGACCGGTAACCCAAATTTTTCAGTCTTCTAACGTGAGCTCGGTGAAGAGCCAACCTTGCTAAAGGTTACAAACACACTGTCAAGTGCAACCTTGTTAGAGGATTTAAAACCAACAGTTTTTCATTTGACCTAGCATTCACTATGCTGTCAAAATGAAAAACCTTTTGATACTCTTGAGTATCTCAATACAATAAGGATGGTTAAATCCCACTTGGTTAAGAGATTTTCTGAATCAATGGTTAAACTAAAATAGTAAATGATCTGTTCAACAATGAAACTTTAACTTGTATATTTCCAGATCTATTGTTAGTCCATAATACCTCTCTGATCAATGTTCTCTTCAATTCCTTTGCTCCCCTTCTTTCTTCTTTCTGCTCGGTGAATGATGTTGCTTCTCTGTTTCTTGGTGTCTACAAAATTCCTTTGGCTCTGTTCTTCAACCTGTATGATCATATTTGCATGAATACTTCTATCTTCACTAGAATTATATTTAGAATTCCTCTTTTTATAATGAATTCCTTGTCTCTTTATATAGACATGATGTCACTGTTTACTGTCCTTGTCTTTCTTGTTCTTGACGTAGATTGCATCTTGATCCACAAATCTTTCCATGCATTTCTTTAATCTTTAAATCTCTACTTTAGTTTTATTCCATAGATTTGTCCTTGACAACTATGAATAAAATGAGCTTTAAATATTCAGTTCACTTGGTCGATGGAAATAAATAAATCAATAAATTAACTCTAATTATAGCTCCTGACAGCTAGGTGCTTTGTCATTTCCTAACTCGAGTTCTGATCGGTGATCAACTCTTAGTTTGCTCAGTCATTGACTCAAGTTGTCCCCATGCATCAACTTTAATTATGCTCAGTGACCACTTTAGTTATGCTCGGTGTTGTGGTTCTCGATATACACTATGACTGCTCGGGGTTCTCCATCTGTCGATGTGCACTGTCCGTCGCTATTTATTGTCACTCGTTGTACAGTAGCTTGTTATGTTTACTGATAACATAAACTTTATCTCTTTGGTTTCTTGAATTCTATGAAAATATATATATGACTAGTCAAATTATATCAAGTTGACATCAATGAAAATACAATACATTAACTAATTTAATGTCTTGCATTTACTTTCTACATCTCGGTGATCATCAACTTATCATCTTCAAACATTCAATCAGTTATATTTCATCAATCTCTCCCTTTGGCATTGATGGAAACATACTATCAAAACAATAGGAAATATGCCATAACATACCAAACTTATTTTTCTATAACCAATTCAAATATCTAACTCTTGATAAGCTCTTCTAGCTTAGATTTTATTCTTGTAGAGTACTTTTCTTCATTCCCTTCATTGGATAGGTGTAGCAATTTTGTCTTCTTCTTCTGTCTCTCTCTTTGTTGTAGAAGCTCTTCTCCCTTCTCTGGATAGATATGAAATGTTATCTTTTCTCCACTTATCTCCCTTGGATGGATTGTTGTTTCTTTGAATATTTCTCTCCCTTTGTAGAATCATCTTCTTTCTCTGATGTTTTCTCTCCCTTTGACTGTTCCTCTCCCTTTGGATGATCGTGATAGATATTTCATAATTGGATATTTGTCTCTCCCTTTGACAGCAATTCCAAACATAAATATATCATTGATTATATTCCTCTCTATTTTGTCCATCAACAATACATCTCTGTAGTAGCCAACAATATCTCTGGTGTTTGGTTCAGATAAGTACCTTCTTGTACTGATTTTCATTGCAGTCTATATCTTTGCTTGCACCAACATGATTGATCTTCTGATAATGTGTAGGCTGATGTAACCTCCACATCAGCTTAGTGACCAGTAGATAAGGGTCAGACCCCTAGTTTCTTCCTCAGGTACTCAAATGTATCTTTTGGCAATGACTTTGTGAATATGTCTGCTAATTGTTCTTTGGATTGTACATATTCCATTATCACTTATTTCTCTTTCACTTGTTCCCGCAAGTAATGATACTTGATAGAAATGTGTTTTGTCTTAGCATGCATGATAGGATTATTTGAAATGTTTATAGAACTTGTATTATCACAAAATATAATTACTGGTTCAAGAATTTCCATGTTCATACCTTTCAGTAATTGCTTGATCCATGCAATGTTAGAACAATTTGCAGTAGCAACCAAATATTCTACTTCTGCAGTGGATTGAGATATGCATTACTTATCCATGTGACAATTCTATCACCCATAAAGAATGCTCCTCTTGTTGTGCTCATTCTATCATCTATGTTTTCCAACCCAATCAACATCGGTATAAACTTGAAGCTCAAATTTACCTTCTCTATTATACCACAAACCATAGTCTTTGATATTCTTTAGATATCATAGAATTATTATAACAAGTCATGTGTGATTCCTTGGGATTAGCAGATAATCTTGAAACTATACCAACTATGCATGTGATATATCTGGTCTAGCGTGAACAACATACATTATTTTTCCAATCATAGATTTGTATAAGGTCTGATTTACCTTGGTTATCTTGTCTTCCTTTCTCAATTTTCATCTGGCTTCCATAGGTGTTCCAACTGGTTTGGAGTCCTCCATTTTGAAAATCTTCAAAACTTCTTTGATGTATTTGGATTGTGTGATGTAGATGCCTTCATCCTATTGAAGAATCTATAGACCAAGAAAAAATTTGATCTCTCCAAACATTGATATCTCAAATTCTTTGCTCATTTCATCAACAAATGATTTGCATAGCATATCATTACCTCAAAATATGATATAATCAAAAAATATCTCAACAATCAGAATCTCCTTTCAAATATAGATTATTTTTATTACTTGTTCTTATAAATCCCATACTAATGAGATAAGAGTGAAGTCTTTCATACCAAGCTCTCAGTGCTTGTTTCAATCCATACAAGTGGTGTAGGAGAACCTAGGCTAAATCCAGTCCCTAAGATTTTGTAGTGGCTTTTACTAACCCTATCCAAGTCAATAGGTTTTAAATTTTACCTTAGAAGGTCTTGCAAAGAGTGTTCCTAGGTGGATTAGACTAGGTTCAATCCAACCTAGATGTTTATTTCTTTCTAGTTGTTACAGCTAGATTAGACCTAAGGTGGGAAAATGGGTTTAAAAGTGTATAAAAGTCTTTGAGGCTTAGGAAAGGGTAGGATAGTTCATAAAATGGTTCCTATATTATTTCTACACCATTATAGGTTGAGTAGAGACCCTTAACTACAATTATGCCAAAAGATGTAATGTTGTCATAATGTTGTTTGACAACATTTTAGCAACTTTTTATGTTGCATGACAACAGATGGAAAAAATGGATTCCCTTCAAGGAAACATGATGGGTAGTTTCCATCATGGCCTAGAATCATGGGCATGGCATGTTAAGGAAAAATATATCCCATTTCCCGAGGCATTGTGTGGAGAAGTGTTAATTTTGGAAGTGAATGAAAGCTCTATGTTATGGTTTTCAGCAATAGTGAACTTGCATTACGTGTGAAGGTGTCAGATGGATTGAAGTGTGAAAGTTAGTGTTTGTTTTGTGTAGTAGACATAATCCTAAGGACTTTATTTTTAGTAGCATAGTGTTTTTGAGTTCATTTGTTTAGATTAGTAAATTGTTTTGTAATTAGTCTAGTTGCTGGTGTAGATTAGGTAGTTTTTGGTTTCATGGCTCCCCCATAGAATCCAACTATGGAAATCATCTAGGTCTAGATGAATATGGTAGGGGAGCATCTATGCATTGTAAATATGTAGGTAGGAGGTTTGAAGATCCAATTTTATATTTTTAAAGTCATGCCCTAGGTGAGCATTAAGTGCCCGGTTAGTGGTTTGACAGAGAGAAACATGTGTGCATTTGAAGGGGAACGAGTGAGTGCTCCAAACCAAGTATGGTTTAAGAGAGTTAGTACTCCTATAAAAACCTACAAGTGATATTAGGCCTTTTCCAATCCATCTAAGTATATTTCTAGGTATAAATCAATGGACTGCACATTTTTAGCCTAATTAGTCCTATTAGACCTACATTTCAGGAATCCACTATACGGATGACCTAGGAGACTAAGACCACAAAAATATTCAAGGTATTGGAAAAGGGTATCTGGATCTAAAGTTATTTTTTGAGGTTATTTGGATTTTTGGAGAGAGAATTGAGAAAAACCCTCTGTGTAGGGCTAATTGACTAATTAGGCCTAATAGGACTAAAATGAGAGTCAATCTTGAACTCGATTGATTAAGGCTTGATGTCCCAATCCAATGGTTCAGAAGGATGTAAATTAGTTGTTTTAATTTTGGATACACCCCCTGCAACACTTGTGAAGATGTTGTGAAGAGTTTGTTCTTGGAATCATCCAAGATAGAGTGAAGATTTGGAGTAACCTTAATGATAGCAATCCCTCAAGGTGAAGCACAAAGAGAATAACTCTTGGATTTTTTTTATGATAGTCTTAGGCTAGAAGATAAAAGACTATCAAGGTCCTAGAAGTGATTTTAGGATCTAGGGAAGGCTAGGACAAGTGGAGTCCTAGATAAGGGATTATGCAAGCACACCTTGGATCAACTCTATCAGATTGGTGTCAGAGCAAGTTTGATTAGGCTTGTGGTGAATGTTCCAACTAGAAATGTCAGTAGGAGAGTCTACAATGGTGAAAAATGTAGAGTTGGTGAAGAAGGTAGATGAGAAAGAAGAAGACAATATATTGCTCAGAGAGAGATTGGCATAATTGGAACACAAACTGGACCAAGTGGAAGAAAAGATAGAAGAAGTGAAGGATAAGGTTGAAGGGAAATGAAAGGAGATTTCCATAGATGATGAAGTACCTGAAGCTGACCCTTTCCTTAATGAAGAACCATTATTAAAGGCATTAAAGGCTATGAGTGGTAAAGCACTAGAAGGAGTTCCTATCTTTATTGGAAAGATGGAACCAAAAATAGTCCTAGATTGGATAGAAGGACTAGAAAATAACTTTGAGTGTGATGGCATAACTGAAGCTCAAAAGGTGAAAGTTGCTAAGGCCAGACTAAGAGGGTCTGCACTCACTTGGTGGAAATTTATCCAAGATGAGAGAGAGAAGGGAGGAAACAAGCCCATTGCTACATGGAAGGGTATGGTTGCAAAAATTAGAGATGCTTATGTTCCTAAGGATTATGAAATCCAATTGCATAAAAGAAGACAAAGTCTAAGACAAAAGGACTTGGATGTGAACTCCTATACTAAAGAGTTTTAGAGATTATGTATGAGGTCTCGAGTTGTAGAAGATGAGAAGGTGAAGGTAGATAGATACCTTAATGGTCTCAAGTGGAATATACAATATAAAATGAGTCTCTTAACTCCTGATACTATTCAGAAATGCCACCAAATTGCAATAAAGGTAGAAGAGAAGCTAAGGAAGAAACAAGATTCTAGCACCACCAGAGGTAGAGGCAAAGGAAGAGACAATAGAGGACAAAGAGGTGGATATGGTGTAAGAAGTTCTAAAACAAAGAGTCAAGGAGAGACCAAGATTACTGAGAAAAAATAAGGAAGCCTTAACATGGGTAATTAAAATAGAGCAAGGAACTCTAACAATAGAGGAAGAAGCAATAGCCAAGGAAGAGGTAACTATTTTGCAAACTTGAAATGTTACCACTACAACCAGATGAGACACCCTGCATAAAAATGTCTAGAGAAAGGAACTACTTCTAAAGGAAGTGAAAAAAGGGTAAACTATGTTCAAGAGGAGACTAGTGGCAAAAGAAAACACCCTGAGATACCCTTAGAGTTAGAGGAAGGAGAGAATTTAATGATGAGGATACGGATTAAGGAACCAGTGAAAGAGGAACCTTGTCAAAGGAGATCACTGTTGAGAGTGAAATGCAAAATGATGGTCAAAGTTTGTAGAGTCATCATAGACTCAGGGTCTACTAAAAACATGGTGTTAGAGGAGGCAATCAACAAATTGAAGATGAAGAGAATACCCCATACCAACCCATACAAAGTCACTTGGTTGAACAAAGGACAACATGTCCTTGTCAATGAACAAGCTTGGGTGGACTTCTCCATTGGGAGATACAAAGAAAAGGTGTTGTGTGACATCCTACCTATGGATACATGTCACCTACTCCTTGGTAGGCCATGACAATTTTAATGACAAGCCATGCATGATGGAGCAAAGAATTCTTATTATTTCAAGGACAATGTGACTTTCAAAATACAGTCACTATTCGAGGGTGAAGAGATGAATTCTACAGGCCCCAATGTTCTTATGGTTAGTGAGAAGGAGTTCTTAGAAGACTTAGAAGAAGGAGAAGGAGTTGGTTTTGCACTTGTATTGAAACCAAAAGAAGAAAGTGAAGACAAGGCAGTCAAGAAGACAAAATTTCCTAAGGAAGTGCAGGAGATGTTGCAGAAGTATGAAGGCATTGTGAGTGACGGAAAACCATCAACCCTACCCCCTAAGAGAACTATAAGTCATCAAATAGAATTTATCCCAGGAGCTTCCCTTCTTAATAAGGTAGCCTATAAAATGACTCCTCAACAAAATGAGGAAATAGCTAAGCAAATCCAAGAACTCCTAAGCCAAGGTCTCATTAGGAAAAGCATTAGTCCTTGTGTTGTACCCACTATCTTAGCACCCAAAAAGGGAGGAAATTGGAGGCTATGTACTAACTCCAGAGCAATAAAATGGATTGCCATTAGATATAGGTTCCCTATCCCTAGGATAGAAGACCTAATGGACTGTCTAGGAGAAGCCAATTTTTTCACAAAGATTGAATTAAAGAGTGGATACCAAAAAATTAGAGTTAATGAAGGGGATGAATGGAAGACAACCTTTAAAATCATAGAAGGTTTGTATGAGTGGCTATTAATGCCATTTGGGTTATCTAATGCCCAATATACATTCATGAGGCTCATGAATGAAGTCCTTATAGAATACATAGGAAATTTTTTTGTAGTATATCTAGATGATATACTCATCTATAACAAGACAAAATAAGAACACCTCAGACATCTGTAGATAGTTTTCAAGAAGCTACATGAGGAGAAGATGATAATAAATTTGGATAAATGTGAATTCATGAAGCAAGAGCTAGTGTATCTTGGGTTTGTGTTATCCCAAGGAAATCTAAAGATGAATCCAAGCAAAGTGGAAGACATACTCAATTTTTGCCATACTCAATTTTCCTACTTCAAGAGCAGGAATAGAGATAAGAAGTTTTTATGTCTTAGCCCATTATTATAGGAAGTTCATAAAGAAATTCAGTGCAATTTGTGCTCCTATGTTGGATACACTCAAAGGTAGAATGAAAACTAAGTTTGTGTGGAATGAGAAAGCTAACAATGGATTTGAGTTGTTGAAGAAGAGTATTTCTACTCAACCAATATTGATTTTTCCAAGCTTTGAGAAGTTGTTCATAGTGGAGTGTGATGCTATCAATGTGGCTATTGGTGCTGTTTTGAGCCAAGAGGGAAGACTAGTGGCTTTCCACTCTAAAAAGATAAGTGGAGCCACAAAGAAGTACTCTTCTTATGACCTAGAGATGTATGCTCTAGTCCAAGCACTGAGGAAGTGGAGGCACTACTTGCTTCCAAAGGAGTTTATAGTCTTTTCAGACAACCAAGCACTGAGTTTCCTAAATTCACAAGATAAGCTTAGTCATAAACATATGAAGTGGGTAGAATATCTGTAGGCCTACACCTTCAACATAAAGCACAAGAAGGGGTTGTAGAATAAGGTAGAAGATGCCTTAAGTAGAAGAGCCCTGGTAGTACAAGAGATACACCTACAGAGCATGGGTATTGAGAGATTCAAAGACCTATATGAAAAAGATGGAGACTTTGCAGACATCTATAAGGTATGTCAAGAATACAAGAAACATTTTCATAGTGAATTCTCTGAGTATACTTTGCAGAGTGATCTATTGTTTAAAGGAAGTCAAGTATTTGTTCCTAGAGGGTCTAGAAGAGAAAAACCAATTGAAGAGAAGCACAATGGTGAGCTTAGTGGGAATTTTGGTGTCAACAAGATGCAAGAATTAGTGCAGAGGTTTTAATTTTGGCCTAAGATGAATTTGGACATTAGGAAGTATGTAGAAAGTTGTGTTGTATGTCAGAAATAAAAAGGTACATCTTCCAATGTAGGCCTTTACAAACATCTTCCCATTCCAAGTAGACCATGTGAATGCTTGAGCATGGATTTTGTGGTAGGATTACCTAAGACCAAACAATGAATGGATAACATTTATGTTATTGTGGATAGATTCAGTAAGATGGCACACTTTGTACCCTGCAAGAAATTCCATGATGCAAGTCAATTATCTCACCTATTCTTCAAGGAGGTAGTCAAAATACATGGGTTACCATTGAGCATAGTGTCAGAAAGAGACACAAAGCTCATGAGCCATTTTTGGAAGACCCTATGGCAGAATCTTGGAACCAATTTATCTTTTGGGTCTGCATATCATCCTCAGACTGATGGTCAAACTGAGGTAGTAAATAGGAGTCTAGGAAATCTCCTATGGTGCTTAACTAAGGGGTATGGTCAATCTTGGGACCAAATCATTGGATAGGCAGAATATGCCTATAATGATACTATGAATAGGACTACTAGTAAGAGTCCTTTTGAGATATTTTATGGTCTACACCCTAGAGGCATATCTGAGCTCAGAGATCTAAAGGATGGAGCCAAGGGTAGTGGCTATGCAGAAGATTTTGCACATTCTATGCAAGAGGTGCATGAAACAGTAAGGATGACATTGACTGAAAATATAGAGAAGATAAAGAGAAAGGTGGATGAAAGAAAAAGGGATGTCCAATTCCAAGTTGGGGGATCTAGTGATGGTAGATCTCAACAAAGAAATATTGTAGAAAGGAGTGTCTCATAAGCTGTAGATGAGAAGATTTGGACCATGTACTATTCTGGCCAAATATGGTACTAATGCATACAAAGTGGAATTTCTAGAGGATGTTTGTTTATCTCTGGTGTTCAATGTAGAAGACTTGGTATTATACAAGGGACCAATACCAGATTGAGATCAGATTTTAACTAAGGTCATACAGGAGGTGGATGAACTTAACTTACCATCTACACTATCCAAAAAGGTAGACCGAATATTGGATTCAAGAGTCTACAAACAAATTAGGAAGAAGGAGTACAAAGAACATATTGTGAAGTGGCATGGACAAACATATGAAAATGCTACATGAAAAAGGGAGACACAGTTCAAAAATTTGGGCATTGATACCAACTTTCTCAATCCAAGGGTGGATTGAATCTTTCTATTTGGGGAGGATGGTGCAGGAGCACCTAGGCTAAATCCACTTCCTAAGATTTTGTAGTGGCTTGTACTGACCCTAGCCAAGTACGTAGGTTTTAAATTTGAACTTAGAAGGTCTTGCAAAGAGTTTTCCTAGGTAGATTAGATTAGGTTCAATCCAGCCTAGATGTTTGTTTCTTTCTAGTTGTTAGAGCTAGATTAGACCTAAGGTGGGAAAATGGGTTTAAAAGTGTCTAAAATAATTTAAGTCTTAGGAAAGGGTAGGATAGTGCCTAAAATGGTTCCTAGATTCTTTCTACACCATTCTAGGTCAAATAGAGACCCTTAACTACAATTATGCCAAAAGATGTAATGTTGTCATAATGTTGCTTGACAACATTTTAGCAACTTTTTATGTTGCATGACAACAAATGGAAAAAAATGGATTCCCTTCGAGGAAACATGATGGGTAGTTTTGATAATGGCCTAGTATCATGGGCATGGCATGTTAAGGAAAAATATATCCCATTTCCTGAGGCATTATGTGGAGAAGTACAATTTTGGAAGTGAATGAAAGCTCTGTGTTCTGATTTTCAGCAACAGTGAACTTGCATTGAGTGTGAAGGTGATCAGATGGATTGAAGTGTGAAAGTTAGTATTTTTTTGCATATTAGACATAATCCTAAGGACTTTATATTCTATAGCATAGTGTTTTTGAGTTCATTTTTTTAGACTAGTAAAAAAAATTGTAATTAGTCTCGTTGCTGGTGTAGATTAGGCAGTTTTTGGTTTCATGGTTCCCCCATAGAGTCCAACTGTGGAAATCATCTAGGTCTAGATGAATATGGTAGGGGAGCCTTTGTACATTGTAAATATGTAGGTAGGAGGTTTGAAGAGCCATTTTGATATTTTTAAAGTCATGCCCTAGGCGAGCATTGAGTGTTTGATTAGTAGTTTGACAGAGAGAAACATGTGTACATTTGCAAGGGAATGAGTGAGTGCTCCAAACCAAGTATGGTTTCAGAGAGATAGTACTCCTATGTACACCTAAAAGTGATATTAGGCCTTTTCCAATCCATCTAGGTATATTTCTAGGTAAAAATTACTGGATTGCACATTTTTATCCCTATTAGACCTACATTTCAAGAATCCACTGTACGGATGACCTAGGAGCCTAAGACCAAAAAAATCTTCAAGGTCTTGGAAAAGGGTATCTGGATCTCAAGTTATTTTTTGAGGTTATTTGGAAGTTTGGAGAGGGAATTAAGAAAAACCCTTTGTGTAGGGATAATTGAGCAATTAGGCCTAATAGGACTAAAATGAGAGTCAATCTTGAACTCGATTGATTAAGGCTTGATGTCCCAACCCAATGGAGTCAAAAGGACATCAATTAGTTTTTTCAATGTTGGATACACACCCTACAACACTTGTGAAGATGTTGTGAAGAGTTTGTACTTGGAGTCATCCAAGATAAAGTGAAGATTTGGAGTAACCTTAATGATAGTGATCCCTCAAGGTGAAGTACAAAGTGACTAACTCTTAGAGTTGAGTTAGGGTAGTCTTAGGCTAGAAGAGAAAACAATATCAAGGTCCTAGAAGTGAGTTTAGGATCTAAGGAATGCTAGGAGAAGTGGAGTCCTAGATAAGGGATTGTGCAAGTACACCTTGGAGAAAATCTATCAACAAGGATTTTTGTAGTCTACAAACCATGTTCCTCTTGTTAAGATAAAAAAAACCTTTAGGCTGTTCAATGTATACCTCCTCTTCTAGTATTCCATTTACAAATGTAGATTTAAAATCCATTTGGTATACTTTGAATCCTTTGAAAGCAACATAAGCAAGTAGAATTCTTACTCCTTCTAGTCTAGCAATGGTGCAAAGGTTTCTCCATAGTCATTACCTTCACCTTGTGCATACCCTTTGCATACCAGCCTTGCTTTTTTCCTTGTGACTTCTCCATTCTCATTCAATTTTTTTTTGAATATGCATTTGGTACCAATGACATTTTTGTCATTCAGTCTAGGTACTAATGTCCATGTTCTGTTCTTTTCAATCTACTCAATCTCTTCATTCATTGCACTGACCCATTCTTGAATCTCAAGTGTAGTATTAATAGATTTAGGCTCAATATATCAAATCAAACATCTAGTGTTCAGTGACTTACTTCTTGTTCTCATTCCAGCTCTTTTGTCTCCTATGATTTGGTCCTGTGGATGGTGTCCTCTGACATACTTGGAAATTACCAATTCAAATATTTGTTCATCATTATGATCATCATCTTGACCTTCATTTTGATCTTCATCATCGGTCAGTTTAGCATTGTGAGCATTTTCCTGATTTTTGGTGTATGCAGCCCTTTGCTCAATTGTATTGTTCTGTCACTCGGTAGCGATACATTGTTGCTCAAGAAGAGTGTCAGGTTATTCAATGTAGAAAAATCTATTGTAATCTTCCCTTTATGCTTTCCTCATCATTTTTCTCAGCAAATTCATCCACTTTGGCATTTGCACTTTCAATGATTTTGTTAGAGGATTTGTTAAGACATTTATAAGATTTTCTTTTGGTAGAATATCCTAGAAATATTCCTTCATCACTTTTAGATTCAAGTTTCCCATTTCTATCATCTTTCAATATATAACATTGACTTCCAAAAGTTCTAAAGTAACTCATATTAGGTGTGTATCCATACTGTAGCTCATAAGGTGTCTTATTGATATCTTTCTTCAATTGAACGTGGTTTAATGTATAGATAGAAGTACTTACAACTTCTCTCCAGAATGTTTGTGTGATGCCTTTTTCAATCATCAATGTTATGGAACAATCAACAATTGATATGTTCCTCCTATCACCAATCCCATTTTTTTGTGGCATTCTTGGTGCAAAAACCTGTCTTGTTATTCCATGCTCATTACAAAAGTTAGTGAATTCATCAGAAATAAATTCTCCTCCTCTATTTGATCTTATAAATTTTAGTTCCTTTCCACTTTGTTTTTCAACTATAGATTTATACCATTTTAACATCTTAAATGCTTTTGATTTCTCTTTTAAGAATATAACAGTCATCATTCTAGAATAATCATCAAAAAATATAATGAAGTGTCTATCACCATAATAGCTCTTTGTTCTCATTGGTCCACATAAGTCAATATGGACTAGCTCTAGAATATAATTAGATGTGTAGGTTTTTCTTTTGAAGCTAGAATTTGTCATTTTATATTTTTGACAATTCTTACACATGACATGGTTAGATTTTGACATGCTCGGTAAGCCTCTTACTTTTATTTTCTTGCTTATCCTAACCATGTTGTAAAAATTCACATGACATAACCTTTTATTCCACAACCAAATGTCTTCATTTCTATCCAATAAACAAGTTTTCTTAATATCATCAAGATAGAATAGGTTACCTTTTGATTATTCACTAGTATAGATCAACCTTCCTATTTCATTATAGATCGTTTCCTTTTTGTTCTCAAATGCAACTCGGTGTCCTATGTTATTCAGCTGTGAAACACTCAATAGTTTATAGTTAATTCCTTTCACCCAATATACATTTTCACATCTCATTAGATTATTCAACTTGATTGTTCCTTTTCCTTCTATTAGACAAGGTGAGTCATTACCCACCCTAACTGATCCACCATTATAATATTCAAAAGTTTCAAACTTTTCCTTATCCCCAGTCATATGGTGAGTACATCCACTATCAATAATCCTGACATCATTTTTACTAACCTTAGATATGAGTGCAGTTTCAACATACCTTTGTTCTTCATCTAAATCATCCTTCATAGCAACAAATACTATCTCAATATCTTCATTAGATTTGGTGTCAGTATTTTCAGCTTTGTTCTCAACTAGGTATCATGCCTTCTTTCCTTTTTCCTTGTAGTCTCAGTTATCTCTTCTGTCAGAGTGTCAATTTCTTCTATAATCTTGGTCATCACTTCTGTCAAACTTATTTTCATAAGATCTGTCATTATTTCTATCATCTTTTGTCTTGTTAGGGCATCTAGCAACAAAGTGTCCAATTTCTTTGCAATTAAAATAGACCAATGGTAATTTACCTTTGTATCTACCTTTTCCTCTTTGCAATCTTATAGGCATTAGTGCTTCAATTTCATCACATTCTTGTTCATCACTATCACTTTCACTATCATTTCTGATAGTGTGTTTATGACTTGATTTACTTATTTTCAGAGAAGATTTGAATGCAGAATCAATAGCTGGTAAGACACTGTTGTCAAAGTTATTCATCTCAAATGAAATAAGTCTACCAATCAAACTATCAAGAGTAACATTTTTATTTTCTACTGCTCTCATTTCTTGAATTGCAGATACTCTAAGAGCATAAACAAGAAGTAAAGTTCTTAGAATTTTACTTACCATTGTTTCTTCTTCAAGTACACCTCCTACTCCTCGGATAGCATTGACAACCTCTTTGATTTTTCTACTGTACTGAGTGATGTTTTCTCCTTCTTTCATTCTTAGGTCATTAAACTTTCCTCTTAGGCTTTCAACCTTAGCTCTCAGTACATTTGTATCTCCTCCATGTACTAGCTTGAGTTTGTCCCACATTTTCTTTGCAGTGGTGCATGATTTGACATCTTCAAATACAACATCGGATAGTGAGGAAGCAAGTTCTATCATCATAGAATTGTGTTCATGTTTGTCTCTCAACTGATAAAAAGTCAGAGGTCCTATCGATGTAGCATATTCAGTATCCAAGTATTGTGTGACATCATTTCTAATACCTCATAGGTGGATTCTTATCCTTCTTTTACGTGATGAAAAATTATCTTTGTTCAACTTAAGCACATCCCTTTTACTCATCTTGTGATATTAAGCTTGAGTCTTTAAACTCTCTTCGAAGAAAACTAGCTCTGATACCAATTGGTAGAATAACTGAGAGGGGGGAGGGTGTGAATCAGTGGACTAAAAAATTTATCCAATAATCCCAACCAAAACTTTTTATCACAAATAATATACCTTCAGTTATCTTCATTCCTACAAGATGTATGCCTTTAAGTAATCTTATCAAATATATACTGCTCAGTGAATGTTTTGATTATCTTTTTCTAGCCTTTACCAAATAGAAGTAAATAAACTTAGTGTTTACTGACCAATCATGTTTTAGTAATGTGTAAAGAAAAAGATCAAAGCAATGAACCATATACATATTTAACACATGGATTTTTAACGTGAACCCTGTTAAGGGAAAAACCTCTTGGGACTAGTAACCCAAAATTTTCACTCTTCTGAAGTGAGCTCGGTGAAGAGCCAACCCTATTAAAGGTTACAAACACACTGTTAAGTGCAACCTTGTTAGAGGATTCAAAAATAATATTTTGTCATTTGACCTAGCATTCACTATGCTGTCAACATGAAAAACCTTTTGATACTCTTCAGTATCTTTATACAATAAGGATGGTTAAATCCCACTCGGTTAAGAGATTTTCTAAATCAATGGTTAAACTGAAATAATAAATGATCTGTTCAACAATACAACTTTAACTTGTAGATTTTGAAATCTATTTTTAGTCCATAATACCTCTCTGATCAATGTTCTCTTCAATTCCTTTTCTCCCCTTCTTTCTTCTTTCTACTTGGTGAATGTTTTTCTTCTCTATTTCTTGGTGTCTGAAGAATTCCTTTGGCTCTGTTCTTTAGCCTGTATGATCAAATTTGCATGAAGACTTCTATCTTCAACAAAATTATATTCAACATTCCTTATTTTATAATTAATTCCTTGTCTCTTTATATAGACATGATTTCACCATTTATTGTCCTTGTCTTTCTTGTTCTTGACGTATATTGCATCTTGATCCACAAATCTCACCATGCATTGCTTTAATCTTTAAATCTCTGCTTTAGTTTTATTCTGTAGATTTCTCCTTGAGAAATGTGAATAAAAATAGCTTTAAATCTTTATTTCAACTGGTCGATGGTAATAAAGAAATCAATCAGTTAACTCTAATTATAGCTCTCGAGAGCTAAGTGTTTTGTCATTTCCTAACTCCGGTTATGATCGGTGGTCAACTCTTAGTTTGCTCGATCATTGACTCCAGTTTTCATCAAGAATCAACTTAAATTATGCTCGATGACTACTTCAGTTATGCTTGGTGTTGTGGTGCTCAGTATACATAGTGACTTCAGGGTTCTGTATCCATCGGTGTGCATTATCTATTGGTGTTTACTTTCACTCGGTGTATACTGGCTTGTTATGTTTACCGATAACATAAAATTTATCTCTTTGGTTTCTTGAAGTCTATTAAAATATGTATATGAACAATTATATTATATCAAGTTGACATCAATGAAAATACAATACATTAACTGATTTAATGTCTTGCATTTACTTTTTGCAACTCGGTGATCATCAACTTATCATCTTCAAACATTCAATCAATTATAGTTCATGAGTTTATAGCCTATAATCATTGAAATAAATCTACTATCTTTATGAAATATGTCATTTACGGTCATCTCTCTCTTATCCCATCAGGAATGTGTTAGGGTTTCTACCTATTTCTTTGTGTTCTTCTCTGCAAAAGGGATAACACCAAAGTTATCCAAACATGTCATGAATTAAGCCACTGAAAAAATTTACTAGATGATCTCCAATACAAATGAACTGGTTGTGAACTCTGCTTTGAATAATCTTAATCCATTCCTCTTTGTCAAATTCATGAAGTTCAGCCATCCGTATTATATTAAGGTTCTCCAGATGTGCGAACTCGACTTTCATCTTACCATTTGCTCCAATCATATCCTTCATCTCTTTATATATCTCAAAATCTCCTAGAGACTCATACTTATAATGAATATAATCCCTAATTTCTTCAACATGTAGAATGTCATAGGGTGTTTGAGAAAATATAACTTCTTGATCATCTTTGGTTGATTTGAACTAGTTTTTTTTGAATTTATACCTAGGAATTTTGACGGCACAAAAAACCAATGGAGTATCCATAACCAAAGCTTCACAAATGATCTAAATACCTTTTATCTATCGATTCCATGAACTCCTTCTTCAATAAAATGCTCAAAAAACTTGCTTCTATGTTTTTCTCAGCTCAAATCTTGTTTTCTTTGGGTTTGTGCTTTGAATGATGCTTAGAAAAGGTATTTCGATTGACCTTATACTTTGCTATGTAAAGAAATGACACAGTTCCCAATAAACTCATCTCTACACATAAACTAGTCTATCAACAATCTAGTGATAACAGGATAGAGATTGTAAAACCATGTGATCATAGATATATGTTCCATAATGTTTACACATACTCTCTCTAAGCTCTCAATATCTTTCTCCTCAAAATCAGGGACTGGATAGATTTTGGATGTTTCCTTCCAATGCTCCCCTAAGGTCATGCTTGGCCATCTAGGTTGATGTAGAAATATTTCCATCAAGTAGAGATTCAATAGCATCTACCGACTCTCCCTAAACCATTTCCTCACTTGATTCCTTTACTTTCCTTACCTTACCACTGTTTACATCTTCTACTATTCTAAAATGACTGTTAAATTCTTTTGCAATACTCTTAAAATTATTATTACTCTTCTTTGTATCAATAGGTGGAGGACCACTACTATTCTTAGTTCTATTGTATCTGCAAAACTTTGCTATGTGCCCTATATTATAACATTTTTAGCATGTAGGAGGTGGTATGTTCTGATTAATCTACAACTTACAATACTTTTCAATGTGTCCAAAGTTATTGCACTTGTAACATGTGATCTTAGTTGTTGTTCCTTCTCTATTGTAGTCTTGCTTGACTCTTGATTGATTAGGCTTCCTGCATTCTACCTTCTTGTGTCCAAAAGGATTACAATTAAAACAATATATTGAAAATGGTTTGTAAGGAGCTTTACCTCTATAGTCTCTTTTCATACGTCCAATCTTGTTGCATACAAAACATCTACCTCTGAAAGGTTTGATATGTTCTTTAGGTTCTTCAAGGGTAGGTCTTTCTCCATTAGTATTTACTTCTGATTTCTCTTCCTGAGTCTTTGAAAATTCAACTTCATTGAAGCCAACTCCAATTAGTTCTCCTTTAGGTTTCTTTCTATCTCTCTTCTCATCAATCTTATCACTGCTTGAATAAAGTTTTTTAATATGTTTCTTTGCCTCAACAATTTATCCCTTAATGATCTGTTTATATTTCTCTATTTATAGATATTTTTTCTTGTAGTGATCAAGTTTGGTCTTCATTTGTCCCATCTGAATATTTGCATCTTCTAAGGTTTCTTCAATTTTGTTTCTATCATCCTTTACCTATTTAATCTCTTTATCCATATGAAGAGAGATAGTTTCATGATCAAGCTTAAAATTTCTATCTCTTGTTCAAGATTTTTTTATCTGATCTAAAGTATCATTGTCTTAATCCTCTTTTATCTTATCCATAAGATCTTGTCTCTGACTCTTGGATAATTCAAGTTGTTCTTTCAATTTCTTGATGAAACCTTCAACTCTTCTCAATTTGAATCTCAAGTCACCATTATCTTCTTTAGCCTCATCAAGGTCTTCAAGTGTTGCTTCAAAGTTTTCTTCCAAACTTTTAGAATCCATCTTGATCTCCCTTAATCTATTAGACTTTCTCTACAAGGGCCAATATCTCTGATACCAATCGTTAGGATTAAGTAATATTGAGAGGGGGGTGAATTAGTATTACAACACTTTGAACTAGAACTTAGTAAATTCTAACTTAACTAGATAACTGTTGAAATGAAAATAACATAAACATAAAACAAAACTCATAACATCATGTATTTTTTGTCGAGGAAACCATGGCCAAGGAAAAACCCCGGTGAGAATGGTACCCACAAATATGTAATAAAAGTATTATGTCCCTGTTAGGAGACCTAGTCCTATTAGGAGATGATTATTACATTAGCACATTTCCTTCTTAGAGGAATACAAAACCCTGTTAAAGGTATACTGAGCTCACTACTCATACAATCAAAAATATGATTTTTTTACAATAATTTATCAATAGTGAACAATACAAGCATCTGCTATGCTTAGGTAGTTCCATTTGTAGCTTGCATCATCATTTATCTGATTCTAACACTGCAATTCTTTCATATGTTCACATCCATACTTTCCATTATTCTATTACATATAAATTTTTCTTTTTGCTTTCTAAAAAATCTCTTCCTATATATATCATTATATGTCTAGTCGGCTTCCTATACATCACAAAATAGAGTTAACACTTATACAATAAGTAAATACCAAGTCAGAAATCATATACTATTAAAACATAGGTAATCCTTAATTTGAATCCAACTTAGCACATTTGGACTCTGCATTATACTCCCTTAATCATCTCAACCTTTCATCTGTCCTATATACATGTTGCTCTATCTTCGTATATCTTCTACATACTGTAACTTACTATGATCAACATGAAATTTTAAGTGACCTTAACTGAAGGTCAAATACATCCCAAAATATATTTTCCCAAGATCACATGCCTTGATTTGCCATACACTATGCTCACTTACCAAAACTATACTTCTATACTCTGTAATTCTACTTTCTGGACTTTTAGCAAGATGTAACTCTAAAACTGTGTTTTACACCAAGCGATCATCCATACCAAATGTGTTTCTATAAATGACAACCCTAAAGTGTTCCAGAACATTCCTGAATAAACTTGTTTCCAACATATATGTCCCTCATGTGGCACCTATGTGGATGCCACATGTGATCCACCTCACCCAAGCCCTCCAAAATCCTATAAATAGGAGCCTTTCCAAGAGTAAATCACCCATTATTCTTGCATTTAGAGTTATCATGCTAGTATGAGTTTAGATCTTCTTGCATTAATTTAGAGTTTTTATGATAACGTTGTGTGGTATAGATTTTCATTAAATCATGGTAGTTGTAGCTAATTCATAGTTTTTAATCTTGCATTCAATACTAGATTCTTAACATTTAATTTCTCATCTACTCTCATTGAATGCTTGAGACTAGTTCTTCACAACTAGTTCTTGAGTTATTCAACATTATTACATTTAATTTATATCATTTATCATTTGAATCTTTAGTGGAATTAATACATTTTATTGGGAGAGCACACCCACAACCCTCTCTAAGAGCAAATCAACAAGGCTTGGGTGCCCTTGTTTGGCTCATTGAAGGTTATGGTGGAATCCTTGTTTTGAAGTATGTTTTTGATATGTTAATGTAGTCATTTGATGTATATCTCTAACATTTTCATGTCTAAGAATGCTCCCAATAGGTAGGTTTCTTCCATATACATTTTGGCATGTCCGGTGGGACCTGCATCCCTGAAACTAAATTGTTTTTTTCCAACTTTCCAGATAATTCTAGAAATTGTTACGAAGAGTTGTCTCCACCTTGGAAACATTGTCTATGCTGAAAGGGTGTCTGTACAGATCATCATCTCCACTAGGAGACTATTGTCTTCGCCTGGGATAATTGAATTTTGAGTTTAAGTTGTTTTAAAGTATTTTTTGATATATTTTTGTTTTTTTAACTCTCAGGTTTCCGATAGGACATCACTTTTACAGAGTTAAGTGTTGCTAAAAATTTTCATAAATATTATTATTTAACCAGAGTTAGTTAACCCTTGTTTTCTATTTGGTTGTCTGTGCAGCTTGACCATTACCTCCATAGATTTTTGTCTGCACTGAGGTAGTGTCGTCTGCGCTTCTCAAAAATCGCACTGTCAGGTATAACTTTCCATTTTTTGCATAAATTGTTATTTAGGCATATCCTTTAATAGTTGTCTGTGATTACAAAATGTTGTCTGCATTTTCAGATTATCATCTACTCATATTTTTCGTCTGCGCATATCCTTAAACTATCATCTACGCTTTGTATATGTGGATTTTCACTTTTCAACAGGTTTTTAGGTTACTAATTTAATCTAATTTTTGCAACACCTCGATTCTGAAGACTACTTTTTTAAAACTACTAATATTTTTTTGTTACAGGATGCTAAAAACAAGACAAACGTTAAAAAACTACTCACATATTGTTCTTGTAGGTTGCCTAGGAGATACAGAAAAACATTGTATTTTCTTTAATATTTTTCTTAGGAATTTAAAAAGGGTTCACTTGTAGTGTCTTGTTAAGTGATAGGGGGTATGCTCTTATCTTTTATTAGACAATCACAAACCTAGACTCATTTGGCATTTCACTTAGAAAGTAACCTTGGGAAAGAATAACGTGTTTGGTATTTTTGGGAGAAAATGACATTGGGTAGGAGAGTATGCTCTTTTCCCATGTGGGAAAATAAGAAATCTAGACCCCTCTCATTGCCAATCCATGATCTTCTTTTGATCCTTTACTTGGGCCTACCGGTTGAGAGAAAAATCTCCCAAAAATGACCCACATGAGAATGAGGTGTAAGCCCACCACTCCAACTCACATTAAAAAAATTTACTTCTTTGGGTTAACGCCTTAGAAGTTGGAGAGTGTTTGAGCTTATACTCAGCTCATGCCTAGTACAAAGTAGGGTTGAAAGGTCTCAATCACATTTACATGACTTCTTGTGCCAAGATGCTTTGTGGGGCTATATGCCTCAACCGTGCTTGTGTAGACACAAAGGACATATCTGAATGGGGACCCTGACTAAGAACTATTAATGTAGAAGCCTACCTGGTTCACCCCTAAAAGTTTGATAATGTTTGTGAAAGGAGGATAGTAACCTCCCCAATATCACTCACACATTCATGCCACCTTGAGCATTTAGAGTTGGCTAATATGACATCGGGACTGGATCCATTGCGTGCTTGGTGATGAGCCTATTATGATTATCTCTCATGTGTGTGCCTACATTTTTGGGAAAATATTTTCAAAATTAGCCAAATTCTATAGGTAGGTTGTGCATGAGTATTTTCAAAAACATTGGTAACTTGAAAAAAAATGAACATCCCATCAGATAAATTTGTCACAATTGCTTGTATCCCTCAAGGTTTCTTTATCCCTTGTTGGATTTTTTTTAGACAGATGATTGTTATTTTTATGGTTTGAGTGATTGAAAGTTAGTTCTTTCTATTAACCAAAAAATCATACTGGAAATCAAATTGATCAAAATTTCATCACAAAATGTTCTGCACATGAACTATCATCTCTGACCTAGCATTGGCATCTGCACTTGAGAATAGTCATCTTTGACTGGAATGGTCATCGTCACAGTTTATCATCTACATCTAAGAATGGTTATCTTCGCTAAAAAATAATGAGCTATCAGGTCCTTCAAAAACACTTTAAACTTGATTCCTTAGAAGATCCTAAAGTCATTCATCATGAAACATTCATTTGACTAGAAAAAATCAATATTTCTTTCTATAGGATATGACCGACTTAGGAAAACACAAGAAAGTTAAGCTTCTTGTTCCCCGAGTTTATAGAGAAACGAAAGAATCTGATAGAAAAGCCAAAGAATATCAACAAAATCTATTCAGCAAGAGATCAAATACTTTGGTAAATTTGACGCTATCATCTATAATTGTAAAATTTCCTGAGTCATGTTTGAAAATCATATGAATCATGCCTTCATCCATTTTGAGCAATATGATTAGATGAACCTCACTTTCAAATCAATTCACCACTTCCTTGTCGTCAAAAACATCATCATTCCCTTCTTGGAGAAAACAAAATCAATCAATATTGGACCTAATCAAATCATATCCAATATTTCACTCCTTCATCATCAATAGGTTGAAAGATCTTAATCAAATGTGTTTTAGACCTTCATCTCTATTGAATGAACACATTATTGCTTGTAGAACATCAGTCTGTCTTAAGCAATAAAATGCCATTGATATTGTCTTATTTTTCTTGGGATCACAAGTCAATCACCAAGTAGAGGAAGACATCATCTAAAATCAACCCCTTGTGTTTACACCATCATAAGGTCTTGTCTCACCTAGGTTTTCATAAAAAAACCCTTAAATCCAATTCAAATACAATCAAATTAATCTTAATAAATTCAAACCAACTCATCCAAATTAATCAATCAATAAAATCCAATCAACAATCAAATTGAGTCCAAATCCGTTGCTCCTAAGGTCATCATCAATTCTAAACTTCATCCTTCATCCATCATCCTTTATCTTTCATCTTGCATCTTTCATATTTCTTCCATCCTTTTGAGGTTACCATAGCATATTCTTTACTTGATCCCAAGCTAAAAACATGAGGCACACACATTTAAACACCAATCATGATGATGATAATCCTTTTTCTCATCCCCTCTTCTAGGGAGAAGAATTACACGGTGAGGACATAACCAATTCTCCTGAGGAGAATGAATTAGTAAATCAAGATGAGAGGTCTACCTAGGTAAATGATTTCCTCAGTGATCCATATAACCTAGAGATGGTTAAAAACTCCATTAGCCAAAATGGAGGAGAGATTTTCATGAACCTTATTAAGAATGAGGTCACAATACCTGCTAATTTTGATGGATCTCTCCTTATCAACAATATCATCAAGGCTACAAGCATTGTAAACACAACCTCAACCTCAAATGCAACATTATCACATGATAAAGGAAAGACCACTTCTAGTGGACCTTCTACATCAATCCCTGCATCAACTTCACAACCATTATTTTAATTAATAGGGGAATAACTTCAAAAAATTATTACTCTTTCCCAACATCACTTCACATAATATAACTCATACCACAACTAATGCTACTATTGATGTTGGTGCTAGTGTTTTAAATATAGGGCACACTTCCATCCTCTTGTCCACACAAATAGTATCATCATCACCAATCACATTCCCATCATCTATGCTGAAGACATCTACTCAACAAACATCCTGAGCTTATCATTATACATCTCCTCCTACAATTGGCATGACTTCAATAGGCTTGTGAGATTCATAGCTAGGAGGTGGATAATCTTTTAGACCACAGTTCACACCTCACAATGCCCCTAATTTGGACCAACAATTTACTAAGCTAAAAAATATTGTACATAGATTTAAAAATGGAGGGAAGAAAGAATTATCATTTCAAGACATATGTCCCTACCCATTTGACAAATCAATCACCATGCAACCATTTCCTTTGAATTTTGAGATCCCTAAGTTTGAGAAATATAAAGGGGAATTATGCCCACTCCAACATCTCAAGGATTTTTACATCATATGCCAAGAGGTCACCTATAATGAAAATTACCTAAAAAGATTCTTCACTAGGAATCTTGGCGGCCCCACTTTGGACTGGTTCATGGAACTCCTTCATAGTTCTATATCAACATTCTCTGATGTCATAGAAAAAATTATTGGTCAATATTCCTAAAACATTAAACATAAAGCATCATTGAGAGACCTATGTAATACCAAGAATAATAATGAGGAAACATTTGCAAGTTTCTTACAATGATGGAGACACATTGCGAATTGTATGTCTTGGAAAATACTTGATAATCATTTGATTGATATCTTCACTATAAATCTGGTTTCCTAAATGTCATTCCAAGTGAAAATGGATTCTCCTCACACTTTCGAAGCTCTTGTTAAAAAAGGGAAAAATATTGAAGATGGACTTTTGTAAAAGGGTGCCATTAAACATTATTTCCCTTCTTCTAACAATGATAAACCAAAGTTTTGGGGAAAGAAAAAAGGAGTTTTCAATGATGGAGTGATAGATACCAAACATATCCAAAATATCCAAGTATCTAATCAACAACAACAACAACAACAACAACAACAACAACAACAACAACAATCATAACAATCAAAATAATCACAATAAAAATTAGAACAACAACAATAAAAATCAGAATAATTCGTCACAATAGAAATCTCAACAAAAACCTCGCAATCAGTCCTACTTGTTTCCTCAAAACAAAAACAACAAAAAAACAAAAATAACAACAACGAAAATAACAAAAACAACAATAATAATAACAATAATACTAGGCAGCACTGACAATTTACTTCTCTCGCAGAATCGATGGATGTGTTCTTTCGACGATTAGTGGATCAAGGCACGATGGTATATCCTAACACTCAATCGTTTGACAAAAATCAACCCAAGCCTACTTGGTATAAAGATAATGAATACTTTGATTATCATCACATCAAGGGACATGATACTAATAAGTGCATGAAATTGAGACACTTTATTCAAGACCTCATAGATGATGGAAAAAATAAGGTTGAAGGACAAAACCCATCATCATCCAATGCCAAACTGAAAGTCTTAAATGAACCATTTCCTAAACAAAATCAAAACAATGCATCCAATGCTATTCCTTATGACTACAAAATGAACATCACAGTAAATGATCCCACATGTAAAAGTCTAGAGGAAAATGATATCTTCAGTTTTGACACTCTTTATGGATGTATTGAAGAATCTAAGAATCACGTGAACACTCTTACACTTAAAGGTTCTATTTTCAATGCTACTACCCAAAAACCAAGAGTTACTATCCAGGCTGCCAATAATCCATCAACTTTTGCAAATCCACCACCTGCACCATCAATAGCCACACAGACTGCTTCACACTATGACTTATTTGCCCAGTTAGGAAAGATGTCTATATAGATATCTATCCCTGAGCTTCTGTGAACATCCCCCATCCACAAAGAAGTCCTTGAAAATCTCCTTAATGAGTCTCATGTCCCTAAAAACATTAACACATCCCAATTCCAAGCTATGATAAAAAATTTAGCTACATAAGAGCATTTGGTCTTCATTGAAAAATATTTCTGAGGCCCATACCTCCATCATAATTAATCCTTTCATATTGAAGCCAAAATCCACTCTACTAAAATCAAACGGGTCCTTATAGATGGTGGATCTGGCCTCAATTTGTGTACATTAAAAATAAAATAAAAAATATCAGTCTTTCTGAAGACCTTCTTGATGTAAATAAAAGAATCACAATAAAAGCCTATGATGATAGAGAAAGGGAGATAAAATGCTTGATAACAATCCCTTTACAAGTGGGCTCAACCCTAATTGAAATAATTTTCCATGTGCTTGATCTAGGTCTGCCATATGAAATCTTATTGGGATGACTATGGATACATTCTATTAAAGGTGTACCTTCTACATACCATCAATGTTTAAATTTTCCACATCATAGTAGAGAAATTACTATTCCTAGATATCCTGAGCCCTTCCAGTATTTCAAAAGATTGGAAGGTAAATATTCAAATTATTGTCCCCTAAATGAATCCTCCTGACCTATTGAAAAGGAGAATCTTATCCCGCCAAAGAGTACTAAAGGAACATCTAAAAATCCTCCAGAATAATCCAAAGGAAAAGAGAAATTTGTTGAGGATAAGACCTCGGAGCCCGAGAAGAAAACAACGTTCACAAATCAAGGCTTAGGGGAATACAAGTTTGAAAGTGTTATGTGCATCATACAACTCTCTCTATCCACAAAGTCCTATGGGCCTACCACACTTCCATCCATACCCCCATCGGAGCCACTCTGTTCACCTTCGTCTATGGTACTGAGGCTATTCTCCCCATCGAAATTAAGCTCCCTTCCCTCAGAATCTCCCTAAAGAATCTTATGTCCAAAGAAGAATCCTGAGTTTCTCACTTGCAAGAGCTTGAAATCCTTGATGATAGACACCTTAATGCCCTAAACCACCTCCAAGTGTATTAGAATCACCTACGCTTATAGTTCAACAAGAAGATCAAACCTCGTAAGTTTGAAGTGGGTGATCTTGTCCTGCAACATAATATGAAGAACCTCCAAAACCATGAAAAGAAGGGAAAGTTTGAGCCTAACTGGTTGGGGCCCTTTGGGGTTACAACTAAATTTGGGTCTAGATCTTATTAGATTGCAACACCAGAGGGAATTCCCTGTCTGTGGTCCTATTAATGTTGTACATCTCAAGCACTTCTATGCGTAGTTTTTTAATAGTCATTGTTTCTATAGAAAGTCAGCAACACAAAATCCAAAAAATCTGAAAAGCATAAAAAAAATTTAAAAGAAAAAGTAAAAAGCAAAAAAAAAAAATAGCAAAAAAGAGAAAGAGAAATAAAATCGCGCATTTGTGAAAACCACTCCGATGGCGCAATGGATAAGTACCATGGTGAAAACCTATTTTAGAAGCCATGTGTAGTCAGATTTATCATCTATTTGGACCATCCCTTACATGCCATCCAACACATTTTCCTAATAAATCCATCACACTGCCCATATCTGTGTAGATAAATTTCATTTCACTTTCTGTCATGTCTTTGCCTCCGCAATAATAATTTATTCCAGCACAATTGAGCTTACCCCAAGATACTGATCTTTTTCCCAGACACAGTGATCACAAGAATTCTCACAAATCAACTGATAGATTGAATTTCTCAGTTTTTATTTAGTTCACAAACAATTGCTAGTGAATGACTTTTTCAACATCAATCAATCTTTGCTCGTCAGTATGAATCCTTCCGGTGTCAGCTTATCAATCCTCCATCACATAATCATGTTCATGGCAAGAACTTTTGGACTGAATGACTACTTGGTGATGATGCCTTTTTGTTTATTTTATTTTGTGTTCTAATATATCCTCCTCGTGATTGCCTTGATCTTTAATATCTTGGTTCATCATGAAAGGAATCTATTGGAATACATGTCATTTGTGGTATGATCTATTTATTATAGTTGTTTAGTGCACATTTGTTTGATCTACAGTCATGGTTGCGTATGCCTCACTGGGGGAAAAATTTATACACATACCACCAAATCCTTAAAAATATTTGGGTGTACTAAATTCTCCCATGAGTAACATTTCATTGGTACCATCATGACTAAAATCTTACATCTATGCTCCTAAAAAAATATTTGTCTGAGAGTCTCCTCCATGCAAAGGAACAATGCCACTTATGTTTTCTAAAACATTGTGCATACCTCCTTTTGCAAAATCAAACTAGGGTGTGCTCTCCAACATTAACACAATGTGATCCCATGAAAATCATGTAGTTAGGTTGAGTATTAGTTAAAGTCATGATGCATTTTTACTCTTGAAAATATTCCTATTTATCCCTTCCCTCTAAAGCTAGTTACATGATCCTCGCAGTTGTGGTTGATACCCACAAAAACAAATTTTCCTCATTAGATTCATCATTTAGTTGCATTCATTATCTCATGATGAGTTTAAGTATTGAATTCAAATTCATCCTAATTATCTAGATGCATTTAATTCCATTAATCACTAATTATTATCTCATTAATCATTAGTCATTATTTTACATTCATCAATCATTATTTATTACTTTGCATTAATCATTAATCATTATCTGATTACTCATTAGTCATTAATTTACATTTATTTATTCTTATACACTAATCATTCATCATTACATCATCATTAATCATTAGACATTATCTTAAGAGTATCATTCATTAATCATTATATAGTATTAATCAAATCATTATTTCACATTACATTCATTTACACCATATTACATTAAACATTATACATTCACATTACATCCATAATATATATAACTACATCCATTTGCATATAAATTATTAAACACATAACCACATCATAAATCCAATTATCTCTGCATCACATATGTCAGTCTCATTACATTATCCATCATATATTTTACATCACACACATCAGTCATAAAAAATCATGATATGCATATAGGAATCATACAAAATAGATAGTACCATCAACATCATATATGTATATATCAAGAGTCTCATAAAAGTACATCAATGTACAGATATCCATATACATGTATACATCAAAATACCAATGTACACATAAATGCTCAAAAAAGGAAAACTACATGTGTATCAAAACTAACTGAGGTGACTCATGAGGCTGGCTATGAGGATGGTCCTGCCCCTCCTGTCCCATCACACCCTCTATCTCATAGAAGTCTCTTCCTGACTGAGGCATGTGAAGCCCCTCCACCTATAGTTTGTGATGCATATATCTCGCTAAAAGCTACGAACCTCTAGCCCTCTTGCATGAGCTCATAATATAGTCAGTGATAGTACTCCATCTCTCAGACTACCCTCATCTCCCATCTATGTGCAACAAAAGCCTCTTGCACTACCTGTATCACCCCCAACCTTTTCACAACATGTAAAATGATCTCTCACTATCCCCTATAGTCATTTTTTGTATGCTGGTAGGTGTCCCTCTTCTGGTTCATCCCCTGTAGCTCCAGTCTCAACGCATCTAACTACTATTGTAACTGCTCCATCTGCTAACCCCATGCCATGATGTTGGTATAAGTCTCAATCACAGTAAACTCCCCTCCATCCACATGAACCTATAGTGTACCTAGTGCACTCTATGCACTATCTTTCCATGTTGTCTCTCCTACTAAAACTCCCTGTACTCGGGCCAGCTCTATCTATATGCCGCCCTCAAATATTTGTGCTATGGCTAGTAACCCCTGTACCCATCTCATCTCTATCTGCATGTTGTCTCTCTCTACGACAAAAATATCATGAAAATCCTAATAAATATACCCTATTTTTGGTCCTTGTGGCCCCTATCTTTGGAAAGGCCCCTGAGGTTCCTAAACTTATGCCTGCACCTATGGCCCTTGTCCTTGTATCTTTGGTGACACCCTATCCAAAGGAACCTGTACCTATCCCCATCACCTCTGAGATGCCACTCTTAGATTCCCTATCCTCCCCCTCCTCCACTATCTCCTCCTCCATCATCATCCTCACCATCATCATCTCCATCTACCCTGACCCCATCCTGCCCTCCAACGAGCTACTCACCTGTCGGTATCACCCCAGGGATTGTCAACCTAATCAGCCTGTGTATGACCCACCATTTTGAATATGCCGGTATAACACCTGCATTTACCACTGCATCCTATCCCTACTACCATGGAAGAACCACCATCCCTAACCATGAGGCTTACGCTCTTCTCAAATCTACTTTGATACCCCACAGACTCCCCACCTCTTGTGTGACCAGTGGATGTGGGAATCCATCTGGTATGACATCTTGAACCTGTCCAAACTGCCTCTGCACACATGACAACATATACCATGCTATCATGTACATTGTCCTCCCAATAAGCCAACAATCAGTTTGAACATATCTAAGAATGTATGGGTCTAGTCATCCATCCTTTGTGCAATCCTGTTGTTGTAAGATCTAGCAGACCCACACCTCACATGTTGCATAGGGTGTCGAGTCAAACCTCAACATCTTATGTAAAGTCTGCTACCAATGTCTAACCAAGTCTTTCCACTTGTATATGATTGGTGGCCAGTATCTGTAGGCACATGAATCATAAGCCACCTATGTCTCATGTCTCCTGATGGGGTGTACCATCGTGATATGCTCCCATGCCCATACTAATAGAAGTGTCACTCTTGCTCCAAGAGTCCTACCTCTCTAGTAGGCACACATGTGTAGGTCATAGTATAATTGATCGAGGATAGTGTACCACCTCTAGTATTGATCTCCCTCGTACTCTACCATGACACTCAATATTCATGCCCACTCCACTGGAAAACCATGCCTACATGGTCATGCATCATCTTCCCTTCAACTAATCCTGCCAAATAAAATGCTACCCAATGCAAATGTGGTCGCACCACCATCGTGGCCCTTCATGATAACCAATTTCTCATAGTGAGAATCTATGCATGTGTTTTCCCAAAATTCACCTCTAGGTATGGCTCGGATCCCTCCTACACATACTCTAGTATCAATCTCCAGATCAGGATGTGGTATATTTGTCACACATCTAATAATGTAATCGTTGCTTCCCTTGTCAAGAAGTGAAAGCTAGAGGTGGGACTATGCCACTTCTCTATCATAGCGATCATGAGCACATTATGCACTCTCATCTGCAACCACAAGTGAATATTCTCTAGGTTGCATAATGTGACCTGTGCCCACTCTAC
Source organism: Thuja plicata (assembly GCA_018584345.1). NCBI lineage: Eukaryota > Viridiplantae > Streptophyta > Pinopsida > Cupressales > Cupressaceae > Thuja > Thuja plicata. The sequence continues at coordinate 5,392,027 of MU223742.1, forward strand.
TGGTGTTAGCTGGTCTCAGAGCTCCACGGTCTCTGGTAAACTCTCCTAAGACTGAAAAGGTGATATATATTCCTACACACACCAAAGTCAAGCCTATCAATTAATCTTTCCTCTGTCTAGATCACCTTGTCCCCCCTAGCATCTCTTCTTTTTCCTTCTCCCCTATCTTCCCTACATTTTTTGGGTCAATCGGTGTAGACATCGATCTATGGAGATGCCGATCGGTGATCCACCCCACCAGTGCCTGCCATCATTCAACTTGGTTGAATGTCGTCCATGAAGATAACTATTCTAAATAGTCATATGTGTCCCCCTCTTTTCATCTTCATAGATGACCATCTGGCGATTGTCATCAGCGCAGATGATGATCCACCAATCATTGTCTCTACCCCAAAAATTGATTTCCCCGCTAAACTATCATAAATACGACAATAAAAGTGAATTTTAAATAATAGACTAAGCTAGGATGTCAAACTCACTAGTGGTCCTGCGTCTATGGCCCGCTAGTATGTCTGAACACGCTCTCCAAGCTGCATGTGGTCTCGTGGGTCTACCATCACCCTCGCTTTGCTATGATTTTTTGTTCTTTGTGAATGAAAATGACCTCTCCTAGGACCCCCATGGCCTATTTATAGGCCCCTTGGGACCCATTTTTTTCCCTAGACCTCGTTCTTCCCTTTGTTTTTTTCCTCATCCCCTCAAAAGTCATGCAATTGTTCGTTCTCCCTCTTTGTTTCAAGAAAATTTTATAAAAATAAAATTTTCTATTATTTTCTCGAGGGGGCACACTCCTTCACCATTGTCACCCTTGGACTTTCTATTATCTCTAGGGCATCTTGTTTTCTTTTCTTTGGCACGACGCCATCATCGACACCGCATCAAAGAGGGGCGAAATGTAGATGCCTAAAATCATCCCTCGTAACATTATAATTAATTATATTTATTATATCCACCCACTTATTTAATTAAATTAAGTTCATTATTCTAAAGTATTTAAATTTAATTTAAATACTTCTCCTCTAAATGTATTAAATTTTATTTAATACTTCCCACATTAAAGTCCCCATTAAATAAATTTATAGTTATTTATTCCTTCACATGCTAAAATTATTCTAAACCATAATTAGTCTAAATCTAATTTGGATTAATTTAAATCTAAACCTAGATCCTACCCTACCTTACATCAATCTCACCAAATAGACCTAGTCACTAATTAACTAAGTTTAATTAGGCTAATTTTAAGATTCTTACACCCATTAGTCTTAATTATTTAAAAATTGATTTTCAAATAATGTTAATTTTGTGCCAACAAGGTTTCTTACAACCTTGATGACACTCTCTTACACTTTCTAAAAGTTTTTCATTGTACTATATCTATGACACCTCTTACACATCTCTTACAAGATCTCTTACATTTGTACTTGAAGTACACATTGACCCATCACATCTCAAGTTTATCACACATGTGTGAGAAAAATTGGCCTCTTGCATGGCTTATGTGTCCCTCGTGTGTCACCTTATGTGGATGCCATATGTGCCCCACCTCACCTAAATCCTCTCAAATCCTATAAATAGGAGCCTTGCAAAGAGTAAATCACTCATTATTCTTGCATTTAGAGTTATCATGCTAGTATGAGTTTATATCTTCTTGTATTCATTTAGAGTTTTTATGCTAACCTTTGTGGAAGATATTTGCATTAAATCATGGTAGTTGTAGCTCATTCATAGTTTTTAATCTTGCATTCAAAACTAGATTCTTAGCATTTAGTTTATCATCTACTCTCATTGAATGCTTGAGACTAGTTCTCCATAACTAGTTCTTGAGTTATTCAACATCACTGCATTTAATTTGTATCATTTATCATTTGAATATTTAGTGGGATTAATAAATTGTGTTGGGAGAGTACACCTAGAACCCCCTCTAAGAGCAAATCAACAAGGCTTGAGTGTCATTTTTTGGCTCATTGGAGGTTATGGTGGAAACCTTGTTTTGAAGTATATTTTTGATATGTTAATTTAGTTATTTGATGTATATCTCTAGTCTGAGTGTGCTTCCAACAGATAGGTTTCTAGCATATACACCTATTAGATTTTTCTACTAGCAAAGAGAAATTGGAATTTGTATCTAATGGTCCATACTACATGAATGGAACAAGAATGCAAACTAGGGACTGGTGCCCTAATTTTGATCCTTGGAAATAAAAAGTTAATGAGGGAAAATTTTGGATATTCTTCTACAACCTTCCTGCAAAATACTAGTCAAAAGAGACATTACCTTAACTTGGTAATGGTTTGGGCACATTTGTGTTAGATGATGAATTTATGGAGGACATATACTTGAGGGTTTATGTTTGAATATGTGTAAGTGTTAAAACCAATTTTTTCATTCTGAAGGAAATTAAAATTCAATTGGAAGGAAATAAGTGGATTAAAAAAGTAGATAGTGAGGATACACTATCACTATGCCCAAAATGCAATTCAAAAAATCATGGGAGCTCTGAATACGAGATCACATTGAAAGAAAGTAAAGGTAATCAATACATAAGTGACAAGAATTTGGTAACATCAGGTGATGCACTTAATGTGAAAATGCAAATATTTTATGTGGATAATAATATGGAAAATCAAGCAGTAGAAGAACCCTCAATAACTAGATCTGTGGAAGCAATGGCCAATATAACTAATCGGGACCAAATAGAAAATATATAGGAATCTAATATAGTAGAATATCACTTTGTTCTCTAGAATATTGGTATTATGGATAAGACAAAAATTATAACAAAGGAAGGACTCTATGACAACTTTGTAGAAGAGGTTAACATCAATTTGGAGGTTAAATGAAATATTTTAGATCCAAATAAGGAGATCAACAAATATGCCTCTCTTTTTGGAAAGGAGGTACAAGAGGAGGAAAAATAAGAAGGGAGTGGATTTTGATTCTAAAAAATATGATAGATATGAGGAAATTCAAGAAAACATAATGGCCAAATGGTGCATAGAGAAATCCCAATAAAAAATTAAAAAAACTAAATATGAAACCCAAATAGAAAAGGGGTCCAAAATTTTGTAAAGTAAAATTGAAGATAGATTTTAATGCCAAAGGAAAAATGAAGCTAAGAAATAGGAAATAGGTTATCCTTCTTTAGGAGCAATAAGGGTAATAATGTCAAATTCTAGGGGCATTAAAGCCCCAAGAAAATGGCATCTTAACATGCACAAAATTGAACAAGGAAAAGTTGATTTAATATTATTACAATAAACTAAATGGGATAAAGAGGAATATCAAGATAGAATGAAATAATGGAAGAAATGGGAGGGACTATTTTTGGAATCAAATAGAGCATCAAGTGGTATAATTATGGTCTGGAACCCTTTGACTACTATATGCACTATGGTTATCAAAAATCCAAACTGGTTGGTAAATAAGAATAAAAAATTTGTGGTCATCAATGTATATGGTTCAATATCCATAGTAGCTAAAGGTAATTTGTGGGAGGAGATTACAAAACATTGTTTTTTGGTGACTAATAAGGCAAGTACTATACACTTTCCTATAATTCATGGGGTTTTTGGTTAACTCGTCAAACATTTTTGGGGTTGACTTGTCAACCATTTCCCTAGGTTGACCCATCAAGAAATTTTTAGGGTTAGGGTTTTTCTATAAAAAAAATAGTGTGAGGGTTATGGCTTGTTAGAGTGAAGATGTATTGTAGCATTTGCAACAGTATTGAGCTGTAAGGGATCACTGGTTGTAATCGATTGAAATTATTGGATAATAATATTGAACTCTCTATTTGGTGGACATAGCCTAGGATTGGGTGAACCATGTTACATTTGTGTCTTCTTGTTCTACTTATGTGTGCTTTATTCCTTTGCATTGTTGGATATATTTTCATGTAATTATTAGATTTATGTCTTTTAATCCTAACAAAAAATGGTTGGCAATAATGAATGAGAAAAGTATTATTATTGGGGCTGATTTTAATGCCACCTTAGACAATTCAAAGAAAAAGGTGGGTTTAAAAATATCACAAGAGTTCAACAAGATTTCTAAGCATTTGTCGTCACCCAAAATCTTAGGGATGTCTCAATCAAGAATGGGAGATTCACTTGGACAAACTGCAGGAATGACATCACAAGAATTGTAGAGAAGATGGATCATTTTTTCCTATTTGAGTTTTGGGATAATTTATTGAGTGCCTATGAGGCTAATATTCTTCCATATTATGGATCTAACCACTACCTTGTGCAACTTACCATAAAAATAGAAGAACCCAAAGGTTGTAGCACATTAAAGTTTTAAAAAAGTGGTTGAGAGACCTAGTTACAAACAATTTAGTTCAAGAATAGTGGAATAAAGTTTGAGTTGGTAATCAATCCAAATTGTATTTTTTTAGCACAAAATAAATCATATCAAGAACAAACTTAGGGAATGGAACAATAGACACTTTAAGAATATCTTTGAAGAAAAGGGGAGAGTTGAAAAGGAATTGGAATCATTGAATGAAAAAATCATTGAAAATGGCATGGGGTAGAAGAATATGAGCTAGAGAAAACCTAAAATTGGAATTGACTGAGATTATGGCACGTGAACAATAATATTGGCACCAAAAATATAGATATATATGGATAGAAGAGGGAGATAGAAAGACACATTTTTTTTCACAAAATAACAATTGTCAATAGAGGTAGCAAAAGAATTGTGGATATTAAAAAGAGAGATGGGTCTATGACATAGACAATTAAGGAGGCTAATAAAGAAGTTGTGAGGTACTTATAATCCATTATGAATCATGTGACATAAAATTATGAAAGGGAAAGAAATGATATTTTGAACAATGTTCCTTCAAATATCAATGGCATAGAAAATTCAAATTTATACAAAATTATAACCAAGGAAGTTAGTATTGCCACATTTCAACTTGTCCTAGATAAATCCATATGATCGGATGGGTTCCCTGATAAATTCTATCAATTATTTTGGGAGGTTATAGGGGAAGATATTCATAAAGTAGTCTAAGAATCTAAGAAAGAAACTACTATGTTGGGAGTCTTGAATCACACATTCCTAGCCTTGGTTCCCAAGAAGAAAGGTTCCCTCTACATGAGTTATTATCAACCTGTTGCACTATGAAATACAATTTACAAAGTGATAACCAAGGTGATAGATAATAGAATAAAGAAGGTCCTTCATGACATCATATTGAAGGAAAAAAGTGGATTCTCACTAGGAATATCTATTAATTAAGGAGTCATTATTGATCATGAAGCTATTCATATCGATAATAAGATTGTAGTTCCAAGTATGGTGATTAAATTGGATATCTTTAAATATTATGACCTAGTAGATAGACAATTTTTTCTCTCTATGCTACAGAGGTTTGGATTTGACAAAAAAATGGATTGAATGGATAAACATTTTTTTTAAACAAAAGGCTAAGCTTGTGTGGGAATATATATATATATATATATATATATATATATATATAT
>MU223742.1:5397566-5421475 GCA_018584345.1 Thuja plicata
TATATATATATATATATATATATATATATATATATATATATATATATATATATATATATTAATAAATAAAGGAGGTTACATAATTCTAGAATATGGCTCATATAAGCCAATACTTTCTATTGGTTTACTGAGAGGGTGGTGAATCAGAAAATTGATAGTATAGACTTTAAAACATAGCTCTGATTCAACTTGGTAAATCAAACTACAACAACAACCGAATCACCAATAACTTTAATAACTCAATCAAAAACATGAATAAATAGTAAATATCATACACATAAATCATTCTACACACATAACACCATATTTAATGAGGAAACCCAATTTGGAAAAAACCTCTATGGGAATTGTCACCCAAAAATGAAATTACTCTTCTAATGTATGCTCGGTTAAAAGCCAATCCTATTAAATATTATAATGCACATTGTTATATGTGACCCTACTAGGGGATTTAACATATACCTGTTAAGATCTTCACCCTATTAGGAGTGACTTGGTTAGAGGGCTTTGAACACTCTTTTAGAATGTCACCTTTCACAATTATTTTACAATAAGACTTTTAAGTTCACTCCGTTAGGAGATTTATTTTTTACTGTTGTCAATCAAGATTACTCCTATAGTTGGATGCAAAATCTAGCCATCCTATTGAAACATGGAAAAATTCTCCTTGGTGGATGAGAGAATGAATCTTCAGATTCTAGGCCGGTTCCTGTTAAATTTGGGATATCACCTAATGCTAAGAGTGTATGTGGGAAAGAGGTAGAAGGATATGAATACCTAGAAAAATCTAAAGGAGGTGATACACCAAACAATTCATTTGTAACTTTGATTGAATCAACATGAATCACAAAAATACCAATGGCTCTCAATGCTCAAACAACATGAAACTACAACAATGATTCTATGCAAGGATCTGGAATCCTTAGCTTTGAAAGGGAAACTAAGTTTCACCAATTTTCAGCAAAGGAACTAGGACTCACAAGCAAAGACCTGTAATAACAAGTATCAATATTTGAATATGAAACAAGGGATATAGCTTGAAAGAAGGATAACACAACTTAAAAGCAATAAAATACACAATATTGCACTTCAAACAAATGAGAAGGAACCGATGTATCAATATATCAATGTTATCAAAACTCTGCTACAAAATGCCCTTACAATACATTCACAAGTTTGCAATGCACAAGAACATGTGAAGAAAAGAAGGTCCCCCAAAAATTAGGTCAAAATACAATAATATAGGTATCAGATCCCAAAGGGTCGGATGCAGGAAGAAACTCCATCAAATCAGGACCATAACTATCAAAAACTGAAGTCTAAGTGCTCCAACAACTCCACCAAACCATGCATAACCAAAGTGTAACTCAAAATCCCCCAAAACTACTCCAAATCTCCATAAAACATGCAAAATCAATGGGGGTCGGATATGAAGACAAATCCCACCAAATCAAGGCCATAACTATTGTCTACTATAATCAAACTACTATAAAAAGGCCCCCCAACTGCTGACAACTGAACTGCAACTACAAATAGGCCCCAAGTACTATAAACAATCCCTTAACAATAGAAAAAATAAGTAAGAACAAAACCACTCTCCTAGAAACGGGCATGGGATAGACAGTCAAGTGCTGGTCAACTCAAGATAATCATGACATCACCTAAAGGAACTCTTGGATAAGACCACCCTTAATTGCACTTAGAATAATTAATAATCACTGCCTTATAACTGTGACAAATAATTATTATTATTAACAATAAATGATGTGCAATAAAACTTCCCTAAAAGCTACATTTATTTATTTATTAATTATTAACTAAATAATATTTTAATATATTTAACTTTTAAAATGAATAGAAAAGGTACTCATTTTAAAAGTAGATATATTAAAATACATTCATTATTATTTAATAAATAAATAAATTTAGCGATCAAACTATACCTTATTTATTATCAATAATTTTATTCCAATATACTTAGTTTTGAAGTAAATAATACACTTATTCATTTAAAAAAATAGATATTATAATATAATTATTGATAATAAATAGACATATTTTGAACAAAACCAAAAGGAAAAAAAATAGAATTTACTTTATTTTAAAAATAATATAGATAAAAAAACAAATAAATAAATAATTTAATGAATATATAAAAAAGAAATTATATTCATTAAATTACTTATTTTACAAGTTTTTTATTGATATTATTTTTTTCCCAAAACAAAATCTATTTAAAAACATTTATTTATACAAAAATAAAACTCCTATTAATATTAAACCTATAAATTAATGAATATCTAAAAATAATATTCAATAATTTATAGGTTTAATATTAATGAAATACTATTGCTTGTATAAATAAATGTTCTCTCCCTAAACTCATGAAATCAGATAATGCCTTAAGGAAGAAAACTTAACTAAATTTAAACTACAGCATGAATTAAAGCTTAACCCTAGAAAGGGAACTAAGGCAAAAGGTACAAACATGATTTACATAGGGTAAAAAACCCTAAAGCATTTCACTTGTTCATTTCATTTTGGGCATTTGCTGCTCTACTGCTGCCGCTACGAGGGTAGGGTTTGAAGCTGAAGCACTTTGTTGTGTCTACTCCTCCTATAGCTATTTTGTGCCTCTCATGCCGCTCTTTGGCTGTCATACTCAAAAGGTCTGGACACGACCTCTTTGGTGTTGCTGGTGGAATATCTTTTGTACTTGTCTCTTTTCCATTGTTATATTATTTTCCAAGTAGGCTTTGTTATTGGCTGCCTCCCTCTTGACGAGGAAGCCATGGTTGCAATCTCCTTCTATTGTTTTCTCTCCATGGCTGTCGCTGCTCTTCTTTTCTTTTCTTGAGTTGCCTCCATGGGTTTGAAGAAAAAAAAAATGTTGATTATAGTGCTTCTCTTTGCTACCTTCACAAAGCTTTGAAATATTCCTTGAAATACTATTTGTCCATGGACATCATGCTTTAAAATTGGAGTTTCACTATTTCCATCTTTGCTGGTAAGTTGGTTTTTTCCTTCTATGTTTCTTTTAAAAAATCACTTGTAATTTGCAACATTTCTGAATATGGGCTTCAAATTAGACTCCTTCCTTTAAAATTCAAGAAACCATGTTGTTGTTCTTGCATATAAGATGTATCTCTTTTACTGCTGAAGATGGCTTACTGTGTTTTTACTAAACTTTATGCATTCTGAATTTATTTTTGCCCTTCGAAAACATGGCTTTATTCTTGTAGATTTCTCATTTTTTTTTCAAGAATGTGCGGCTGTATGGTGCTCTTGTGATCTATTTCACCCTGAATGAAGCTACCTCTCTTTTCTTAATATAAAAAATATTTCCTGTCATGAGGGTTTCTTTTTCCTCTTGCTATTTAGACATTCTAGGTTTTATGTTGCTCACGTTACTTGATAGGAAGAATTTCTAGGTGCTTGGAAGAATAATGAAACCATGTGTTTCTTTTATTTTAGAAATGACTCTTTTCTACCTTCAATTTCTTTCTATTCATGTTGTTGTGACTGCTGTTGTGCAATTTAAATCATTTTACTGCTGCCCTTTGAAGTGACTGTAGCATTCTATCTCTGATCTCTTTTTTTATTGAATCAAACTACAAGTAAGATCCTTTTTCAATATCTCAAGACTTGAGCTACATGTTTCTCTGTTTTCCATAAAAATCTGAAAATGTCACTTCTAGTAGCATTTTCATAAGCTTGAACTGACAATGACCTTTACCGTAACACTACCAGTTATGATATATTGCTGCTCTAAAACTGATTCTAAGAATGTGATATGATATTTGCATAATCATGACCACCAGGCACATGTTCTCTATTTCTGCTATTCCATCAAATAACTTGTGAGTTACACAGTACTCTCTATAGGGCTTTGCCATCACTTTCTTGATATTTTCAGATTCAGACATTCGCATTGAGAATAAATTGAAATGGTGTGCTATTTATGATTCTAGTGCTCCTTGATAGCTAGGTATTTTTGCTATGTATCTTTATATCTTGTTAATGGCAACCTCCATTCTTTGCTGGTCCATTCTTTTGCACACTATTGTCACTATTAATATGTGTTGCATAAGTATCCTATGAAACATGAATCTACTTCTATGCTAGCTTCCTTATGCTCTCATTTGAAATGATATTTCGAATGTTAATAACTGTCCAACATTTGATTCTGAAAGTGTATTTATTAGTTGAATCTGTCACTATTTTCTTTAAAATAATCTATATACCTGCAAGTACCCTGAACATTTGATGACACCAGAGATTGTATTGATTGAATTTGAAGATTTTTCTAATTTTTCTAATTTTTTTGACAATTCTATAGTAGAACATGACTACTCAATGAATCTTATGGCTGCCTCTTACCCTCTATTCTTCCTATGTTTGAATATTTCTTATTTCCAATGATAAATGTTATTTTACGCTAATCAGAAAGTGTCATATTTCCCATAATCATGAAAATGTGGCAACATTACTTTTAACATGTTGTAGCAATTTACCAATATAGACCATGCTGTAATATTATATCAATAGTCGACCCTTTATGACACCAGCACCAATACTTCATGATTTTCTTTAACTGCTTTTCAAAACAAAGAATGTTTAAGCTTCTTCAACCCATACTCATACTTTGTTTGAACAAAATTCTGTGAACTTCTTTGTCATTTATTAATATCCACATTGTTGTTTTTTGTAGCTTCATGTCATTTATGTTCATATCTTCTAGTTGCTTCTCTTTAGGACTCAAATGTATGCATCATAATGTCTTTATGAGCCTAATCTATTTGCTATTTGCATATTATTTACTGCTATGAATGTTAACATCATATGAAATTTATTAAAGATCTGATTCTTGCTTTTATTTTGACACCCTCCTCATGTGTTTTGGTGACCTTGTTGTAGTAGCCCTCTCTCTTACCCCTGCTAGTATTTGTCTTTTAAGGCTATGAAAACACCTATTGTTGAAAATCGCTATGATGCTTTGTCATTCTTGAATGTAAATCTAATCTATATCATTGTTTCCCCATTGGATCAATAACTTGATAACACAAGAATCCCATAGTACTGCCTTTATGATGATAAATGGATTCACTTGACTATTAACTTCTTCATAGAAACTGAAAACTATGCTCTATCATGACATGAAATTACCTCCTTGAGTGTAGAACTAATTTTCATGACAGTCAATACTTAGTAAGATAACTCCCTGAAGTAGAATAAGATAAATACCTTTTGTATCACTGTTGCAATAGTATAATCTTTTACATCAATTTTGGAAACCTTTTGAAATGAAAAGAGAACCTGCTGTAGCACTGAATGGTTGATTTAGAGGCTGAAAGGTTTCATGAAAAAATGTCATGTCCCTTCAACAGCCGGTCTTCTACAGCATCATTAATTCAGTCGGAAGGTCCCATACTTATGATGTATGTATGCCCCCTCTAAAACCTCCTTAATTAGTCTTTAGGTCTTCGCCTCTTCATAGCTTCAATCAAAAAGTTTCACACTTGTAATGATTGTGTGTCCTCTCAACAGCTTACTTGGTCTTCATACCTTAATCTGTACATGAAACAAACAATATTAGCATAAAAAATGATTTTCCCTCTGCCTTCTTCCTTCTCTTTTTCTTCTTTTAATGCTTTATCTGAGTAATCATATTATTGTTTTTAGAGTAGTGTAGAGGTATTAGGAATGTATCCATTGCTTAGTTCTTCTAAATTGACTCCTTCATTCTGTCTTACAGGTTTGCAAAAGCTGGAGATGCAACCCAAATTTCCAACACGAGGTCAAAGATCACTTCTCAGTACAGGTTGTGGAGGATTTCCCTCTATACCTTTACTTCTTTATATTTTCAATGTGTTTATTCATATGTAGTGTTAATAGTTGCCACAGCTTGTGTGGATCTGAATGCATTGTACATATTTTGTAAAATTGAAGTCTGAACAATCATTGTACCTTTGTAACAATAGCATTTGAATAATATGTCATGAAAAAATGCATTGTCTTTGTACTTATATTTCAGATTTGAATAAAAGTGAATTGATTAATCAATTCTTTATGCATTATGTACCTTACTTTCTGCATTCAATCAATTCTTGAAAACTTAGAACAACAACTTGTTCAATCCATAATCAATGCAAAAGTAGTTTCCACTTAGCAATTTAGTATGTAAACTAAATAGGTAACATTTACAAACATAAATAATCAAAAATATATAATATGATCTGTTAAACTACAACTACCTCTTTCTTGATCAACTCCCTTATGCACTCTCTGACTACTAGCATCAATACTTCATTTGTCTCTACTCTAGACACAAATTTACACCTCTTTTCTCTTCACTACTTCACTTGGTATTACTTCAACACTTCAACTTGCCACCCTTTGTGTTATTCAAATTCATTATTTAAATAGACTCTATTTTTTCCTCTTAATATCCTTCATTAGGTTTTCATTCAATCACTCTTGGTTTTTAGATTAACTTTTTGAACTGATTCAGTGAATTTGATACTCGGTGAACCGCTTTAGCATCACCTTGGAACTTGCACTATTTTTGGAAGTAAAACCATCACTTTTTCACTTAATCTATACCATAGATATTTACCTTGAATTTTCCTTTGTGTAGATCTTGTAAGTAACTTCTTCTTCATCATTCAAATCTTCTAGATCACTGTAGCTTGCCATTAAATGCGACCTTATCCTTGTTTCTAACATATGTTTCGCTCGGTAACTAAATTTCGGCTTAGTAAATAATATGCACTACTTGGTGCCTCAATGTCTTGGTGTCTTGACCAACTTACACAACCCTTTACCGATAGACTTCTTTCTTCTTTGTAACTTAAATATTTAGCTTACCGACTTGATAAAGTAGAAAAAGATTATCTCAATAGTACCTTATCATTGTCTGATCTTTATTAACTGCCCAATTAAATCAACTCCAAAAGATATGAAAATTAAATATGAAACAAAAACCAATTGCTTGACATCAATGGAAAAATAACAACTAATCTAATCTTTTCTACAATCTTGTATACCTCTAATCCCGGTCTTCATGGTCATCACTATCAGTTTAGTAAAAATCTCCCTCTTTCACATTGATGGAAACACTATCAATTCATGATGACATACTTTAACATCTATTATGTGTCTGTAATCTCTCTATGTTTATTTCCCATTCTCTCTTTAACATCATTCACTCATTCTCCCTCAATCTTTGTATTTGTCAATTATTCATTCTCCTTCTTTGATAACAATGCCAAAGGGGCATACTCCTAAAAACTTATTTAGGAAGTGTATTATACCTTGAAAGTACTGATAATTCATTGCATACATAACTATTTTTCACAACTTTAGGCATCACCTAAAGTGTGAACACTAGCAACAAATCAAAAAATAGATATTCTATTGAATCCTAGAATTGATGCAACATGCATCTTTCTCTAGTGCATGTTGGATAGAGGTAAGACCCCTAATTTACCTATGAGATACTCAAAATAATTCTTTGGTAGTGGCTTGGTAAATATATCTGCTAACTACTCCTTTGAATTCACATACTCCAACATCACATGCTTATCTTGAACTTGTTCTCTCAAGTAATGATACTTGATATAAATGTGCTTTGTCTTAGAATGCATCACCAAATTCTTTGATATGTTTATAGCACTAGTATTATGACATAAAATAGTAACTGGATCGATAATCTCCTCTTTCATACCTTCAAGTAGTTGTTTGATCCATACAATATTTGCACAATTCATAGCTGCAACAACATATTCAGCCTTGGCAGTAGACTGTGATATACAACTTTATTTCTTACTCAGCCATGTCACTAATATTTTTCCTAAAAATAAATATCCTCCACTTGTACTTTTTCTATCATCAATGTTTCCATCCCACTCAACATCAGTGTATACCTTCAACTCAAAATTTCCTCCTTTCTTGTATAGGAGACCGAATTCTTCAGTTCCTTTCAGATATCTAAATATTATTTTGACTACAAACATGTGTGATTCCTTTGGATCGACATAAAATATTGCAAGAATACCAACTTCATGAGAATTATCAAATCGCATATGTACAACACATTGTAACTTACTAATCATTGATCAATAGAGTGTCTCATTCACTTCCTTTGACTCATCTTATTTTGATAATTTGCAACCAGTAACCATTGGTGTTCCAACCGGTCTTGAGTCATCCATACCAAAAGTCTTTAGGATCTCCTTGATGTACTTTGATTGTGTGATGTAGATCCCATCCTTGACTTGTTGAATTTGTACTCCAAGAAAGAATTTTATCTCATCTATCATGGACATCTAAAATTCATTTCTCATCTCTTCAGCAAAAGATCTGCATAACGTGTTATTTCCTCCAAAAATAATATCATCAACAAATATTTTAGCAATCAAAATATTATTATTACTATCACATTTTAGATACACATTACTATTGTTACTTGTTCTTTGAAATCCAATCTTTATTAGATATGCATGTAACATTTTATACCATGCTCGGGGTGCTTGTTTCAAACCATATAGTGCCTTGTGCATTTTGCATACCATGTCATTGCTAGTATTCTTAGAAAATCCTTTAGGTTGTTCTATATAGACTTCTTCAAGAATAGCTTTAAGAAATGCAGACTTAACATCCATTTGATAAACTTTGAATCCTTTATAAGCTGGATATGCTAGTTGAATTATAACTCCTTATAATCTAGCAATGGGTGCAAAATTCTCACCATAATCAATACCTTCTTCTTGTGCACACCCCTTGCAAACCAGTCTTGCTTTATTTTTTATTACATTTCCATGTTTATTCAATTTGTTTCTAAAAAAACACTTTCTACCAATAACATTTTTTATCTTTAGGTCTTGGTACTAAATTCCATGTGTTATTCTTTTCAATATGATCTATCTCTTCTTTCATATATTTAACCCAATCTTCATTCTCCAATGCAACTTTTACTCTTCTTGGCTCTAACTCAAAAACTAAGCATGTATTATCTCTTACCTTTCTTCTTGTCATAATTTCAGAATTCTTGTCTCCAATAATCTTGCTCAATGAGTGGTGTCTTCTCACATACTTGGCTAGAATAGGCTTAGTAGTTGCTGTAATTTCATTTCCATCAGTTGGTGGTAGTTCTCTCTATTCAGCTTCCTCCTCAGTTTTACCTTTCAGGAAGATGTTAGGTTTCTTAGGTTGAACATATACAAATATTTAGTAGTCCCCAGGTTCATTCTTATTGTCCTCATCATTTTTCTATACAAACTCATCAATCCTTACATTTGCACTTTCCACAATTTTTTTAGTATACTTTTTCAAACATTTGTAATCTTTTCTCTTTGTAGAATATCCTAAGAATATTCCTTCATCTCCTTTATAATAAAACTTATCATATTTAGAATCTTTTAGAATATAGCATCTACTTCCAAATACTTTGAAACAACTGTAACACCCCAAAATTGGCATCTTGCAACCCTAACCAATTTCGTTGCATTTGTCACTCTTCTAGATCATCAAAGTCCTATTGTACTAGGCAATTCTGAGTTTTAACTGACTCTACTCGACCTAAGTGTCAAATGTAGAAATCCTAAATTTGCATTAATCATACAACATATTTAATTCCTAAATACCTATTTGGCTAAACAAACCTTATGATCGAATTAATTTAATTAATGAAGTCCTAGCACTTTAATTAAATTAAATTCACCCTCTTTAGCTAAGACACATGAAAAAGGAATTAAATAATATTTAATTATTAAATAAATATCCTCATTTCAATAATTGAATTTAATTATTCAGATAATTGAGAAAAAGCAATTATGAGGTCATATTTATTTAATTAATTGAATATTCTCTCAAAAATCTTCTCTCTGTTTAGAAATAGAATCTTTGAATTAATTGTGCTTTAAAAGAGAAAGAAAACAATTAAAATAAAATAAAAAAGAATTAAATCAAAGGAAGAAAACAATTAAAATCAAATAAAATAGAATTAAATCAAAGAAAGAAAATAGTTAAAGCAAAGGGAAAACAATTTATTATTTTCTTTCAAATAAAGCTTTCTATTCTGAACTGGCTTTTCCATCTGTTTTATTTCAAAGAGGAAATTTTCTATTCTGATCATCTCTGAGTCTATAAAAGAACTCTCATTATTCATTCAAAACCCCTGATTACACCACTCATTTTTTATGCATTGTTAGAATACTGAATTATTGCCATGTTTCTTGATAATATCATATAGAATAATATCATTTTTGCAATAGACTACTTTCAATTTCTAGAATAATTGCATTTCAATCATGTCTTAGATTATCTTACATCTTTCAATTCTTAGAATAACTGTGCATTGCATTGTATTCATGAAGAAAAATCCTTCGTTCCTAGATTGGTCTATGGTTGTGAGACTCTCATTCTGAGAGCAATTTCAAAAATCCTGTCTGGATAGAAGGCAACAGGTCGAATCATGCAGACAGAAAGGATGAATAATCTCATATTTAGTCTTGTGTGTATATGATGAAGAAGGACTATGTTGAAGTGTATGGTGAATTAACAAGGCTAAATTTACCACATACATTTCTAGCGCCCACTGTTTGGGCAGAACATCTATTTCTGTCATCACATTTGAATTAGTTTTGAAAATATTGGGTCATGTTTGTACTCTGATTTTATAGGTAAAACAACGCATTTCATCTTTGTTTTAGTGTGGAGCAAGTTCAAAAATTTCTTCTATCTTCTATCTATTATTCTCTTAGTATTTTTGAAGCTCTCATTTTGAGCCAAATCTGACTGCACCATTGCGTTCGGAGCATCGTTTCGGTTGAAAATGACTGTAAACATGCCTATACTTGTCAAAAGTTGAATCTGTGGCAAAAATATTTTGCCCAAAGAGGCCATACAACCCGTTGCATGGAAATCGAGGCAAATTTCAGATTTTTCTAGATGCAGCCTGAGGCAGACTTTCGAAAAAATAAAATAAAATAAAAAAATCAGATTTTTTCACTATGTTAAATTTGACAGCCATCAACCATCATTCCATATGACCTTCTGTGACAGCCATGAAACCATCAAATTTAAACTCGCAGGTTGATGACATCAGCGTGGTTTGAAAAAATTTTAGCCTTCACCATTGAGCTTTTTGAATTTGCAGTCTAACTTTAAACGATCATATCTTGCTCATTTTAGGTCCAAATTGAGTGTAATTTTTTTTATTTTGGGTAGAATCGTCTGAAGATTTCTGGGTTTTTCTTAGTTTCTAGATTTTAGTCATAGATTTATCAGAAATTATAGGTTTTCATCACTGTACCTACCTAATCCTGCATTTTTCAACTTCCAGAGCCTCATACGGGCTCATACGGTAACATTTTTGAGTGCAATGTTTTTTGAAAGTGTGTTATTTTTTATCTACTTTCTGAATATGCAATCAGATTTATAATTTTCTAATTTTTTTAATGCTGACGAGTTTTGGGCTTTGCTGTTCTCTAATTATCTTATTTATTACAGCCTAACAGTGGTTTGCAGGACGCTGAGATAAAGAAAAAGCCATCATAAAACTTATAACATGTTTATTGCAGGATGTTGAAATGAAGAAAGGCATTACAAACTACTAATGGGTTTATTATAGGACGTTTGTCAAAGACCTTGCATGTTTTCACAAACCCTCATGTCTATTTTTGGTAGTTAAAACACACTTCGGTTGGTGCTTAAAATGAATCATTATCTTGCATGATTGAAGTGTTTTTTGGATTGTTATCCTAAGAACTACACAAACGTATCCTCTCCCCTCACCTTTATGGATCTTGGGTGTAAGAGAAATTCATGTGATTCTTCTAGAGTGGCTACCTCTCGAGAGCTTTAGCAAAGCCGGTGAGAGTGGATGCCCAATTGGTAATAGGCTAAAGCCAAGCCCTTCCAAACCGGTATACAAAAAATGCTATTATGATTAATGTCACAATAGACAGGTGTGAATTCGTTGTGGCAACCAAAATCTCCTCCAGTACCGTAGTGGTGTGTTAAAGTCCCGACATCATTAAGGTGAAAGCCTTGCTTTGAACGGATTGGGAGATCCCCCTTTATTGGGAAAATTACTTGATAACAACCACCTGAATGGATGACCTTACTACAAACTGTTGTTCTATTTTTCCAAAAACCCTCTATCTGTTGGCATGGAAGGTCAAAGACCGACTAAGATGCCCCACCTTTTTACAACTTTTAGTAGAGATAATAGCCCTTTGGGAAGCAATTCCTTTGGGGTTTGAAGCTTGGTATGCCTGAGAAGTGAGTGCATATGTAAGGAGGAGCCTGTGCTTCCAAGCTTCTAAGTTATCCACTAGGAGTAAGCATAGCTGAACTTCAACTCAAGTGGGGATTCAATAGATATTGTCCTGGCTATCCTAGGATTGTAATGTTCTTGTTCTGATACTACAAACATTCTGTTTAATTTGTTTTGCGTGGGTGTATCATTTCAACAATCAAAACTATCGTCAAAACACACAAACTGTCAATCTTGAACATGTCCAAAACAATCTGTCACTCAAACTATCTGTCAGAAAATAGCATGATTTTATCTTGAGAAATGCAAACTGGTCTCAACAGTCTAATTCTGTAAATGTTCTTTTTTCAACATTTGCATAGTTTTGCGTGAAATTGGAGTCTTTTGTCCAAAATAGCAAGCTAAAATCTGTCAGTCAAGTGTACTTCTATCAAATCTGGTCTCTGATATGGGTCTATTTTTCTGCCATCCATCTTCACACAGTCTGAAACTTAGTTTCTTGGGTTGAGAGCTACATGGTTCTTTCTTAAACTGGTCTCGTCTCATGTCTTTTGATCTCTTTTCATCTGTGTTGTCATGCCTTGTGTCACAATAGTCATCTCTTGGCTGTTCTAGCCTCATCTTTGACAATTTTCACCAAGGATACTTCACCTTTTGGCACATTCTGTGCAATTACTTTGAGACAGTTTCAAGTTTGGTCCTAGTTCACATTCCTTGTTTAAACTTTGTCTATGGCTGTCACAACTCGAAGTGGCAAAACATTTCCTTCAATCAATCAAGATGAATCTATTCTTTTGACACCATTACCAACTACATCTAGTGAGGAATCATCTCGATCTCCTTCCCTGGTATGTTGACCTTACAATAAACGGTCATTTCCAGTGGATCTTAGTCAGGTTTGAAATCCTTTGTTCCAAGAAGACCCAAATTCAAAGAACACTCAATCTTTTCATATCGAGTCTTTACACCTTGAATCCTTGCATTTTGGCAAGATGGAAGATCATGACCAATCAAGTGGTGAGGTTAGTAGAACTGACCTCTTTAAAACTTGGGGTAAGTCCCATTCTCAAGACCCCCCTAACGATGTAGAAGTAGAAATCACTCAAGAAGAGATTGCACAAGCTCATGCTAACAAAGATTTCTATAAAATGATGGGAATTCTACTAGCTGAGGAGAAATAAAAATACATTCTTGAACTAGCCAATCAAGGGGCTAAGTTACCTTCCAATTATGTTGTAGAAACACTTGTTGAGAAAGAGGAAGAAACTAAAAATTCCCGCTTGCACAAAGAAATGCAAACCATGCAAGAGCAACTCTCTAAACTCTTGAAAGAGAAAGACAAACCTGTTACACAATTCACACTGGAAAGCATCTGTCCTTTCCCATTTCATAAAGATCTTCACATGCCTCCTTTTCCCAAAGGAGTTGAGCTTCCTAAATATTTCAAATACTTGGGTACATCTGACCCTCAAGACCATTTGAGAGAGTTTGGTGCTCTTTCCATGGAATTCAAACATGACACAACCTATCTCATGCGTCTTTTTCCACATAGTTTGGGAGGATCAGCTTTGGAATGGTTCTCTAGACTACCAACTGGCATCAAAATTTTTGATGAAATTGCCAATTTATTTCTACAACACTATTCTCACAACATTCAGCATCCGGTTCATATCTGAGATCTTTGCAATTTGAAGCAAAATCATGGGGAATCCTTCTTGGCATTTCTCCAAAGATGGAGACAACTTTATGCATGATATTCTCGCAAGATACCCGAATCTGAAAAGTTGGACATCTTTCTCGATAATCTTCTCCCCAACTTTGGGTATCAAGTATAGCTACAAGGTCCTCTAACCTTTGATGACATGATTAAACAAGCTGTAAGAATAGAGACATTTATGATCAAGAAAGGAGAATTGACCTTGCACAAGGAAAACAAACAAGGGTCTTCTTCCTCAAGCAAAGATAAATCCAAATTTCCCAAAAAAACCAAAATGTTGTGAATGATGGAGTTGTAGACAATGTGACTCCTAAGCCTTCCAAGGCTGCCTTTAATCTCACTACCATGATGCAAGTAGCCAAAGCCACTAAACAGGCTATGGCAGAATCCAAACCGAGTACTTCACGATTTTCTGGACCTAAACCTTGGGCTCCTAGGCCCAAGCGTGAGTTCACTCCTTTAGGAGAACCTCTTGAGGCGGTTTACAAGACTCTTGTGGACAACTATTTACTCACTCCATTGGATAATTCATGACCTTATGATCTGCAACCAAGACCCTCTTGGTGGAATGAATCCGCTTATTGTGATTTTCACCAAAACAAAGGTCATAAAACAACTACTTGTCTTAAATTGTGGCATAAAATCTAGGATCTCATCGATAGTGAAGTCATTATTGTAGGAGGTCACAACAAAAATTGTGATCACCAAGCTTTCAAAGACCCATTTCCTCCTCATGGAAACGGTGAATCATCTAAAGGCAAAAATGCTGATGCTAAGGTCAACTATACATACACCAATAACGATAATGTCATTAATATGGTTGAACCTGTTGATACTAAATATTGTAATGTCATCATTCTCAAGGGGAAGGAAGATGCTTCCAAGTCTAAAATGCCTTTCACTTTGTGAGGGTCTATACCTCAATCTTCTGAACAAGGATAGTCTCAAGTTAGTGCTAATGTTGTTACTCGATCTCATGCTAAAATCATCCTCAAAGGCCTTGAGCCTTCTATATCTACATCAACTCAACCTTCAGACAAAGCTAAGGTTGACTCTGCTAATAAGAATCCAAAAGTGGGTTCCTCATCTAATGCTACCAATTATAGCATTCTTGATCAATTGCAACGTACTAATGCTTAGATAACTACTTTTGAGCTCCTAAAAATCTCCCCAACTCATAGGGAAATCCTGGACAAAGCCCTCACCGAGACAAATATCCCAAAAGATCTTGATCTCGACTGGTTTCAATCTATGGTAGGTCACTTGACCTCCTCACATTACTTGTCTTTCTTTGAGGAAGATGACCATTCTTTGAGTCACCCGCATAATAACCCTCTGCACATTGAAGTCATGATTGGTCCAAAGCGTGTTCGCTGTGTTCTCATAGATAATAGCGCTGGCCTAAATATTTTCTCTAGTAGTTTCCTGATTGAGTTAGGCTATAGTGAAGATTGCATTGATGCTCACAAAAAGATTACCATTAAAGCCTATGATGAGGAAGAATGTAAATCCAAGGGGCTAGTTGTATTGCCAATAAGATTTGGTCCTGTTGAACGATATGTTTTCTGTCAAGTGCTTGACATTCCTTTGGCATACAATATTCTATTAGGAAGGCCATGGATCCATGAAATGCAGGCTATCCCTTCCACATGCCATCAGTGCATTAAGTTCCCATTCCAAGGATCTGAAGTGACTATACCTACTAATACACACTATGATTGTAATGCCCTCACAAAATCTGCTGACATCTTTGTGCCTACCAACAAAGAATCTATTGAACTCCTTGAGAATAAATTAAAAGAAATGGAAAAGAGTCTGACACTCAAAGAAACTGATATGGGAGGATATCAGATTGAACCCATGCTATCTATTACATCTTTGCCTTTGTCTCCACGTTCTTTTGGGAGACCTTCTGAAAGCACTAAACCTTCTACAGCTCCTCCTCCAACAGAGTATGGTGGTACCTTTGTCCAAGCCACAGTACCATTAGAAGAAGAAGCTAAAAATAGAGCTATCAAAACTTGGATCTATAAAGGAGAAGACAATTCTGAACAAACTCCTCCTTGTGACATAAAAACTAAGCAATATGGCAAAGGTTTATCTATTATGCAACATTTTGGCTATAAAGGAAATGGTCCCATAGGTGTGAATCATAAGGGATTGATTGCACCACTTGAAGCTATTGGTCGCAAAACACGCAACTCTATAGGTATAGGCTTCCAGAAACTCACATTTCAACTGGGACTAATCAATTTTGTACCTCGAGAAGATAAACAACCAACACCTAAAGAAACACCTAAAACTACAGAGTCTGAAGACAGCTCTGATGAGGATACTTTTCCTTATCCTATTCCTCCAAACTTGGCAGCATTCTTTGCTGAGCCAGATAACTTTATACTGTGTGTCAGTACAGTAGACACTGACAGTGATTCTGATACCACCACTTCAGTCGCTCCATTAACTTATGAGGAGTGGAAAAAGATATATACTCTAAATCCTAGTCATCAAGGTGATTTATACATACCACCACACTTTCAAGAATAGTTTGACTAGGAATTCTAGTCACTTCTTATTACACAAGAGGCAGCTGATGCTACAAACACTACTGAGGTACCTAGGTCAACAGGTGTTCATTTGACCATAGCAGAGGTTCTAGGTAGAACTCATCCCGACTGGGGACAACGGGTTGATTTCACTCATGTTCTTGATATGACACCTAATGATGAAACGGACTCTCATGAATATGAGTTTGACAGCTTGTCATATGCCACTTCTGACAGAGATACAGATATAGATAATGCATATGAAAACCTTCTCAAAGTAGGTGAATGGTCTAGTGTAGGGTCACATGAGTCTGACTCCCTAGATGTTAACATGTCATCTACTACACTCGCTAGGAATCAAAGGAATTCGACTATACCTCTGGATGAGATCGCTTTGGGTCTTGACTTACTTGTCCATGCCTTTGATGATTATACCATGAATGCACTTGAACCCGTCACTCCTCTTTCACTTCACCATCTTGAGCTTATATACTAGAACTCTACCTCCCCATCTAACAAAGTCCTTATGTTCCAGAATGATTACGCTCTTTCTTGTTACCTACACACTGTCGAACCTGTAACATCCTCCACTAGCGAAGAAAGTGTCAATATGACCGAGGCGAACATTAAGTATCTTAGTCACAAAATCAAAAGAAGAAAAAATAGGTGCTCTGATGGTGAAAACCACATCGTGGCAGTATCAGAGCCTAAAATAGTCAAAACAAAAGACGTATCCAAAGGTGAAAATCTCTCTGAGGTGCCTACAGATGAGGTCCTTGATGCGCTTTCAGGTCATTTCTAGGAGAGATCATCTATTCTTATTGAACCAACTCAACCTGTCAACTTGGGTACAGAGGCAAAACCTCAGATCATTCACTTGGCACAATCACTATCAGAGGCAAAAAGAGAGGAATTAACTATATTCTTCAGAAGCAAAAAGATTAACTTTGCATGGAAATATTTAGACTGGCCAAGGTTAGACCCTAATCTAATCATGCACCATTTATCTATTGCACTAGGTGTTAAGCCCATCAAGTAGAAGCTTCACAAAATGCATCCACATGCAGCTCTACTTGTCAAAGCTGAATTGGAGAAATTGCTTAAGGCAGTGTTTATCAGATTAATTGATTATGCTGAGTGGGTCTCTAATATTGTTCCAGTCTCAAAACATGATAAATCTATATGCGTCTGCACAGACTTCAGAGACTTGAATTTGGCATGTCCTAAGGATGATTTTCCATTGCCTAATATTGATATGATCATAGATATGATGGCAGGGTATGAAATGTATTCACTGATGGATGGTTTCTCTGGCTATAACCAGATAAAAATTGCGCCAAAGGACCAAGAGAAAACTGCCTTCACATGTGCTTGGGGCACCTTCTGTTGGAATGTCATGCCCTTTGGACTCAAAAATGGCGGTGCTACATATGAGAGAGTTGTTACCACCATATTTCATGACATGATTCATAAAACAATGGAAGATTATGTGGATGACACTTTAGCTAAGAGCATGCACCGAAAGAAACATCTTGCTGATCTAGGTCCTATACTAGATCATATGGAACAATTCAGTCTAAGGCTCAATCCTAAGAAATGCACATTTGGCGTAACATCTAGAAAATTTCTTGGCTATATCATCTCTGCCAAAGGTATTGAAGTAGATCCTGCAAAAGTACAAGCTATCATGGAAATGCCGCCACTGAAAAATATTAGACAAATGAGAGGACTTCAAGGCCGATTGCAGTCTATCTGGAATTTTATCTCTCAACTAGCAGACAAGTCCCAACCATTTACCAAAACTTTGCACAAAGGTGTGACTTACCAATGGAACAAGGAATGTGATGAAGGGTTCACACAAATCAAACAGTATCTTGCGAACCCACCAATCTTGATGCCTCCCATTCATGGGAAGCCACTTATACTTTACATATCTTCTATGGATACATCATTGGGTATCTTATTGGCTCAAGAAGATTAGCACAACAAAGAGAGGGCTATCTATTACATTAGTAGAACTCTGGTCTCATATGAAACAAAATATTTTGCTATAGAGAAGGCTTGCCTTGCAGTAGTGTTTGCTTCAAAAAAATTGTGACACTACATGTTGGCTCATACTACACGTCTAATTGCTAAAATTGATCCTCTAAAATACTTGCTTAGTAAAGCTACCCTCACGGGTAGACTAGCTAAATGGGTCATGCTTCTCAGTGAATTTGATATTGAATATGTTGAAAGGAAAGCCATTAAGGGACAGGCAATAGCAGATCAATTGGCAGAAGCACCTCTAATAGATCATCAACCATTGCACATTGAATTTCCAGATGAGTCCATATTACTTCTTAAACATCACTCATGGACTATGTTTTTTGATGGTTTATTTACCCAATAGGGGTCAGGTGCTGGGATACTGTTCATTACACCTCAAATGTACTCTTTACCAAAATCATATTAGATGTTGTTTCCTTGTACAAACAACATTGCTAAGTACGAAGCCCTAATCAATGGTATGAAGATCACCCTTGAGTGGTGAGTAGATGAACTCAATGTTCTTAGAGACTCACAATTATTCACCAATCAACTCAATGATATCTATCAAATAAGGGATGACAAGTTGGTACCTTATAAATGGTTGGTTGACGATCTTAAAAAGTATTTTACTCATATCACATTTCAATAGGTTCCAAGGGCAGATAATAAAGCAGCAGATGCCATGGCTACACTTGCCTCCATGCTACAGATGCCTGAAAATGATTTTAGACATGAATTCCTAGTGGAGACATTATGCTACCCAGCCTATGACTCCCCTGATTCTTGGATGATCTATTTTGTCATAGGACATGACTCATCCCACTACCATCATATCTTTTCCTACCTTCATGAACAAATCATTCCAGACACTTACTCCTGGAATGAGAAACGTCACTTAATCCGCAGTGCTTCACGGTTTGTCATCATCACTAATGACTTGTATAGATGTGGTCTAGATGGTACCCTCCTTAGATGTTTAGAACCTGATGAATCCAAATGAGCATTAGTAGAGGTGCATGAAGGCATCTGTGGGTCTCACTCTAATGGCTTGACATTGGCCTATAAACTTATTAGAGCTGGTTACTATTGGCCAGATATGGAAAAAGAAGCAACACACTTTGCTAAGTCTTGCAAACAATGTCAACTACATGGTAATCTGATTCACACTCCAGCCAAGGAGCTGATTCCCTTCATTACTTTCTAGCCATTTCAACAATGGGCCTTTGACTTGGTGGGTCAGATTTACCCCTCGTTCTCCAATGGACATAAGTTTATAATCACAGCTATAGGCTATTTTACCAAGTGGGTGGAGGCAGTCCCTCTTACCGTTGCCAATGGCAAAACAATAGCTATGTTTATTCTCAACTACATCATCTGCAGGCATGGTGTACCCTCCACAATAATCACTAATAATGGGGGACAATTCAAAAACAAGGATTTGACAGAGCTATGCTCTAAGTTTAAAATTACTCAACATTGGTCTTCCATCTATTATCCTCAGGGTAATGGATAGGCAGAAGCATCCAACAAAACAATCCTTAAGATCTTGCATCGAACAGTGCATAAATCCGGATGAGATTGGCATCTCTAGATCAATCTAGCTCTCTGAGCATATAGGAAAAGCATAAGAACACCAATAGGGGCTACACCCTATGCGTTGGTTTATGGATCAGATACTGTGTTACCTATTGAGGTTGAGATTCCTTCTCTGGGAGTCTCTCTGAAAGGCCTCATTACTGATGAAGATAACAGAATATCTCGGCTACAAGAGCTAGAATTACTTGATGAACGTCGTCAAGTGGTGTTTGATCACCTTAGAGCATACCAGAAAAGGATGTCCAAGAGCTATAAAAAGAAGGTTAGACCAAGGGATTTCCAAGCGGGTGACCTCGTTCTGAGGGAGAACCCAAAGAATCAGCAACATTGAATCCAGAAAGGGAAGTTTGAACCAAATTAGCTTGGTCTGTATATTGTTACTGCAGTGTTTGGGTCTGGTACCTATCAAATCTCTTCTACTGAAGGAGAACAACTCAAAGAGGGCATCAACGCTCTTCATATGAATCGATTCTATAGCTGAGACATCTTCAATGTGTTCATGTATATACTACAATCCTAAAAAAATTCTAAAAATCTGAAAAAGTCCTGAAAAAATGATCATCTTAGTGAAAACCTAACAATAGGCACTTTGATGTATCTCCAAAAAAATCATATATTCCAAAAATACAAAAAATTAAAAATTGAAAAAGACAAAAAAAAAAAAGAGAAAAAGAAAAAAGGTGCCATTGATGAAAACTTGGCAAACAGGCGTCATGGTAGCAAAAAAAGAATTTCTGCCAAGAAGGTGAAAACCTGGTAAACAGGCACCTCTTGTTCCATAATGCTATATCTATCACAACACCACTTGGCTTCATGCATTTGCTTTCCTGCATTGCTTCTTTCCTATTTTTATTTGCTTTCAATTCCCGTCAAGACACCAACTCACATGGATTAAAACTGGTCATACTCTCAGGGAAACCCTCCTAATCTAGGGGGCACTGTCCTATTATATTTTAAGGATCTTCTTCACATTAGTCACCAGTGGTTCTCACTGCGTCTTCCTACTGATGTCTCACTTATACTACGATCGCTTCATTTGAGCATCTCTCTCATGTCAGTCACTAGTGGTTCTCACTGTGTCTGCCTACTATCGCCATTCTATCAAGATTGCTCATGTTTGTTACATTTGGAGTTATACTCAAATGCTCTATCTTTCAATACTCAGTCTTGATGATTCTATGCTTTAGTTTGTACATATCTTTCGATCACTTTTGTGACACTCTGGTTCCTTTGCGGACCCTCCTGACTTGTCACTTATTCAGTGCCATATGCCTGGGGGAAATCAAATCTCATTTGTCCTCACAACATATGTCAAGTCAGTCATTGTTACTTGGGGGCTTGGGTCCCCATATTGATCACATCTTTGGTTTACACCCGAGTCATTAATCTTGTCACTTCTCAAGGAAAACTCTCTACTGACACAAACTGGTGTTTTTCAACACCACCATAAACAGTATTTTTTAACACTATCTTTGGACACATCTATGTTTTTCAACACACATCGGATATCTCAAACATAAACATCTATCAATAACAATCAAACACAATGCACTCACAAGCACAACGGTGTTTTTTAACACCCTCTAAACATGAATATATTTGAAAACTTTGAAATTGGCTGAGCTATGCTTGAATATTTCTTTGTATGCTGTCTATTCTCATGGATTTCATTGATATTTTCTTTGTCTACTGTTTGTTGGTGTAGTCCCAATGATCCGAAAATGTAAAATAAATAGGGTGTATGTGATAAGATCTCCCGCAATAAGGTGGAACAGCCTCACATCCCTCGATCTTGTTTATTTGTACGCCATGGTGAGGTCGGTACTATCTCCTTGCTTGTTATTGCTCTATTTGTTATTGTTTTGTTTGTTATTGATCTGTTTATTTATGCATGATCACACTCATGGTTATCTTGGCTTTGAATGCCTCGATATTGGTGTACTCTTGCAACATTAACTGGAAACAATGTTCAGGTCATCTTGGGTTTTGTGCCCTAGTGCTTACATTTGTTTCCTACATTTTATTCGATGCAAGTCATATTCATATCCTTATGGTTGCATTATGGCGCCAGTAAGGGTTGTATCGACTTCGCTGTTCCAAAATTTTTTTCAATGATGATGATTATACAATGGGTCTCATAACCATGTCCTAGGAATTTCATCTAGCATAGGATTTCATTGTCATTGCATCTAGCATAGGATTGCACTTTCATTTGCATTTAGCATAAGATTGTGTTTTCATTCTAGACTTGCATTGTGGTAGCAATTCAGTGTTCTCTTCTTTGCATTCTCCTGGGTTCATACATAGGGGAGTTCTTCTTCAGAGTCTTGGTTTCATCATGACTACCCAAATGTTTGATCCTCGATCTCTATCTTCAGCTATATGCTCAACCCATTTTCGGGATCAAAATCGAAATCTGACACTCTTATATCACTCAAAATTGCATTTTAAAATTTTCGGGACCGACGCGATCGGATGCTTTTGCAGTTGACTTTCTGACATCGCTTTCTTGTCAGACTCTTATCTTATCATCATTATCTCAAATCTTTGACTTTTTTCCTCAAAAGTCAACCCTAGTCAACTCTGGTCAACCCTAGTCAAACTTGGTCAACCAGACCTCGAAATCGCTCAAAATTGATTTTGAATCTTCTACATTCTTCTATAATCTATTCTGAGTTCTTCTTGATCTTTGACTCAACATCTATCTATGATTTTTCGCTCTCTATCATCATTATGACGTGTCATCTTTCTATTTCGCTCCCAAGGGGGTAGGATGATTACATCATTAAATCTATTTCAATCAATCTGATCTGATTTTCAAAAGTCCTCATTGCTAGGGGCATCTCATCACTTGGGGCATGTTCAGTTTTTCATACCTCACAGTCAAAACTGGATGCTCCATAATCAATAAGGTCATCTTTGTTCCTTACATCTTGTCATCTTTTAAGTATCTGAGAAATCTAACTCAGATTCTTGAGGATCAAGCTCCGTTCTAGACATGGTTCTCAAAAACTATCTTTTTGGGATAGGTATCAGGGAAATCTAACCCTGACTCCTGATAATCAAGCTCCATTCTAGAGATGATTCTGAACCTCTATTTACTATCTTTTGAGATAGGTATCGGGGCAATCTAACCCTGACTCCTGAAGGTTAAGCCTCATTCTAGGGATAGCTTTGTGAAAGATGGCAATCTAACCAGTGTCTTGGAAATCTAACCTAGATATTGGGGGACTAAGCTTTGTTCTGAAGATAGTCCTAAAATCTCTATTTGACTATGTTCTTTATGGATAGGTATTGGGGCATTCTAACCCTGACTCCAGAAGGTTGAGCCTCATTCTGAGGACAGTCTTGTTAAAGATATCAAATCTATTTAGGTATCAGGGCATTCTAACCCGGATTCCTGAGGATCAAGCTTCGTTCTGAAGACCTCCCTCAAAAACTCTATTTGACCAATGTCTTGGCAACCTAACCTAGACTTCAGAGAGTTAAGCTCTATCTTGGAGATGGCTCTAAAATCTTTACATCAATCAATGTTCAAATCTATTCTTCTATGCTTTAGGCATCAAACTATTCTTTGAATCAATGCGCTGCTCGCACATCAATTCAAAGAGGGGGAAAATGTAACACCCCAAAATTGGCATCTTGCAACCCTAACCAATTTTGTTGCATTTGTCACTCTTCTAGATCATCAAAGTCCTATTGTACTAGGAAATTCTGAGTTTTAACTGACTCTACTCGACCT
>MU223742.1:5430347-5442001 GCA_018584345.1 Thuja plicata
GCCTAAAGTTTAGCTTAAGTAAAAGAGAGATAATAAGTGACTTAATAATTAAATCAATATGATTTAATTAATAAGTGGAATCACTTTATTACTCTAACACCCCCCCTTAAGATAAATTTAGGGAGAAGCTAAAACCTAGAAATAGCTACTGAAAGTAGGAAATTGGGTCCCGGCAACAAGGCCTGATGAGGTACCCAATACAAAAAATCTCTGTAAAGAGGATAAATAGAGAAAAACACATGGGAAAAACCCTACTCCAAAAAGAGATGAAGCCTAGTGAAGGACTGAAGAAGCCTCCAAATAGGAGAAAGTCCCAGAAAATAGGAACAGAGAAAGAACATGTAGAACACCTCTGAAGCATGAAGCTGCAAACACTGTCAAAAAATAACTGGTGGAACCTCCACTATAATAGAACATGATCAGGTAGAGAAGACTTTAAACAAAGCCTGAAGAGCTGATCAATTGAAGATGGAAGAATGCCTCCAAAATAGGAATGAAAGAAGAGTGTCCATATGGTAAATGATCCATCTCACCGAAATGCATAGGTACCAACCACTACATCCGCCTAGTACATAGGAGCAAATACTGAATACATGGATCACTCCATCGAACCAAGAAAGCATTTAGAACCAGCGGGAGATACCCCCCATAATGCTGAACATGGAGAGGTCTGACAGGAACACTGAAATGCAATGCCAAAAAGCAACTGCAAGAAGAAGGATCAGGAACACCAATAGTGTAGAAGAAGGTACAAGCACAGGATAAAGGGTGGTGTCAAAGTAGAAGAAATCATCTTCTAGACACACATCATGAGGCTAATGTCATGGAAGGGACACTCACTTGACAAAGGTGGATGAGCACAAAAGGCAAAACATCATAACCCCCCCATTGCACTTTATAACTGAGTGCAAGTACAAACAAGCATAAGGTGTACAAGATCTCAGATATGCAACTGTAGGCACTTTATTTTAGTGCATTTACAAAAGAAAGCTATAGAGAAAGGTGTATACAATGTTCAAAGAAGGAAACGATCCTAGGACCTGAAACATCCAAGATATCTACCAGAATGCCATAAAGAAAAAAACTGAATACATAGATACATGGAGCAGAATCTAGGTGTGAGACCCATAGAATAAGAAAGAGAACAGAAGCAACTTTCCGACCCCATGCGAAAGTCAAAAAAAGGAGTCTGGATGAGCAAGATATGGCTCCCGGAGTGTAAAATAGAACCCTGAATTTGATAGCAGAAAAAACCTACAAGATGGAAGAATCAGAAACTCTATCCTCTAGAAAGACGTCCGTCTTGGAAAGAGCTTTCCGATGATATAAGGAAGTCAAAAATTGGCCTCTGTTTGCTCTAGATATGAGCAAAAAACCACCAGGAGGTCAAAATAGAAGTGAGCCTCATGAAACCTCAGCCAAAATTGGCGGAGCCCTGCTAAACTGGCGATTCCTCCAAAAAAAGTACTGCCTCCAGATTTCCCACCAAAATGGCAGAAAAAAATATTATTTTTTTAATAAAAAAAACAATAAAAAAACATTATGTTTTTTTTTTTAATGAAAAAAAACATTAAAAAACACATGCTTTTTTTTAATATAATATTATTATTATTTTATTTTTTTTAAATATTAAAAAAAATTTGCCCTGTGGCTACTGAAATCCATGGCATGGAAACCAAGGCAGATTTTTGCCTCAAAAAATGTGCCAAGGTCATGCAAGCAAAAAAGAGGGCTCAGATTTCAACTGTGTCCAAATCAGGCGTGCTTTATATGAAAATAGGGGTTTTGGGGGTATTCCAGACACAACCCAGATGTCAATTTTTTCTCAAACTGCACAAAACAAAAGATCCTCCCCAAAACCACTAAAATTTGAGACAAAAACCTCTCAAAAGCACAGATTAAAGAACAAGGCCAAATCTCTCATGAAGAGAACAGGGGCATGAAGATCTGGAGCTCTGATACCATATTGGAGTTGATGAAAACTGTCAACCCATATCTCCCAAGAATCACCTGCATGCAAACCTGTCACAGAAAGAGAGAAGCAAAAAAGCTATGGAGGCCAAAAATCACAGATTGATGGAAGAGGAAACATATTTTGCAAAACAATGGAGAAAAACTCTTAATGCAATAACATCCTCAATTAATTAATAACCATCAAATTGAATAATTTACAAAGAGGGAATCCTTATAAAAGGATACGGAAACCCTAAAAGGGAAATATCTAGGTTGCATAATAATAATTAATAAAAGAATTAATTATTAAATGCCTAAAGTTTAGCTTAAGTAAAAGAGAGATGATAAGTGACTTAATAATTAAATCAATATGATATAATTAATAAGTGGAATCACTTTATTACTCTAACAAGATCCTATTTCAATTTTGGCTTGTAGGTGGTTCTAGAAAACCACCAATGAATAAGGACTATGATAAAGTCCCAAGGTGTATGGAGTGTCTCGTAAATAGGGGTTTTTAGCTTCATGTCTTTGGTTTAATCCAAAAAGGTCTTAGTTAGTATGTTTTTGCACTAAGTGTTAGGAGAGTCAAAGTTGGTCAAAATGTGGACCAGATTCCAAAATGAGAGGTAAGAGGTTAGATGAGGTATAGACATGGTTTTGGACCAAATATGTTAATTTTAAATCCAATTATCCAAGTTAGGAGTAATGGAAAGACAAGATTGCAAAAATTGCAAAAGTTGATCGTGACAACTTTGCAACTTTGAAAAGTTGTCATGACAACTTTCCTAAAAAGTTGCAAATAGCCATAAATGAGTCTAAAGCCCAACATTAGGGTCTAAAAATGTGTGGGAGGACTATATAAGTCTAAATAAACCATAATTGAGGGGTTGGTTGTCACATTGTATGGACTGATTTGGAAGAAGCAAGTAATTGACTGGTTTTGTAACAAAGAGTCACATTTAGGCCTTCATCCACACTAAAATGAAATGAATGGTCACATGTTATGAATTCAAGGTTTAGTGCTTTGTATGTAGATATATTGTGTGGACTTGTTTCGGAAAGTTTGTTCATTTCTTTAGCATTTTGTAAATTCTTTTAGTTTCACTGGTTTGTTGTCCTGAACAAAGGTAGTTATGTAAATATGGCTCCTTCTTGAATTCTGTTATGCCCTGCATACCCGTCCCTACATTTTGTAGGAAAAATGTTGGGTCCCCCCTTTTTTCTTTTGCTCTTCCCTTGTTTTCTTTTTGTTTTCTTTTTTTTCCCTTTGGGCTTTTCTGCTGGGAGGGTTGTCTTTCTTTTTATTTTGTCCCCTCATGTCTCCGAGACCCGGTCTCGAAGTTTGTTTGTTCTTTCCAGAGTTGGATTCTGGACTCCAGAATTCTCTTCCATTATGTCTTCTCTTGCAAGAAGGTATGGTCACATGGAATCCCCGAGTCTAGATTCTAGAGGTTTGCTTGTTCTGGAGTTGTCAGAAAGAAAGACAACACATTTTTACCCTGGGGGAATAAATAGATGTTACCTGTCATTTTTACATTTACTATGATCAAACACTTAGAGAATTTAGAGCGATTAAGGAAATCTAAACAAATTTTGCTCTCTATGCTTAGTGGTTAATTATTAGTGATTTTTAGAGTGCTTTTCCATGGTGGTTTGAAGGTGAGCTTGTTGTAGAGTGCCTCACATGCTCATCTTTCCCATACCTTCCACATTTCCATATAGGCTTTCGACTTTTCTTTCTCTGGTTTCTGGTTTTCTGGTTTTTGCCTGTTTGTTTTTGGTTTTTGTTTCCTTTCTATTTTGCTTTCATTTTCATCCCTAGTTTTGTCTTTTGTAACCTCCCATTGGTGGGCTGGCGCTGCCAGAGGGTTGTCCGCCCTCTGTGCAACTGTAAGTTAGCTAGCTATGTATATTCTGCACATTATGTAATTTCTTGTGTACAATGTTGTATAGTCATGTATATATGTCTCAGCTCTCTGTACTTTTGATGTATATCCTATGTGTATCCTTTTGTGCCTGTGTTTAGCTCACCATGCCTTTTCATGTCTTCCTAGTTTTGTTGAGCTCACCCTCTCGGCCAAAACCACCTGGTTCAGACTCGGCACCTTGCTAGTTTGGCCATGGTGGTTTCCTCTCTCCTTCATTGAATCAGTCTTTATGGCAGAATAATTTCCCACACAAGCATTCAAAACTGGCCCAACTATCATTTGTTCCATGTGCATTCAGACAGTTATCAAAATTAATGCCATAACTCCCATTCATTGCACGGCTATGTGACACCCATGTTAGCCTAGTATAGCTAGCATTTTGGCCATGTCACTTAACGGTTAGTTTTCCGAACTCTAGGTCCCAGGTCTCCATTTGGCCTTTGTTTCATTTATCATACAAGCTAAAAATCCTTAGAGTTTCGGAAGGAGCTCACTCTTAAAATTCTTTCATTATGTGTATCTTTACGGGGTTTGACGTGAACTAACAATTCTTTTAGGAACATGTGTGATGCGATGGTGAGATCTCTGGAGACTAGAATAATATTGTGTTATATATATATATATATATATATATATATATATATATATATATATATATACTGATGGTCATCTTATCTTTTAGGTTATCCAAATATCAAACTCATCAATCATGTCTCAGGCATCCGCATCATCTCCACCAGGGAGTCCAGACCTCCCCACCACTTTGACCAGGGTGGCTGCTAGAACAAAGGTCGAGAAGGTCTTAGAGAAACTCCCACTCATGATAAAGTACCAAAAGGGAGAGGATATCCTAGGATCGAAAGTTGATTCCAAGCTCCAGTTGATCACCGACACTAGCGTCAGAGCATGGGCTAAAATGTAGGCCCTAGTGAAAATAATTTTCATACAACGGACGATTGGGGATCCATTGGCCATCAACATGGGAAATTCCAGGATTCTCAAAGTTGCTTGTTTCCCTTGATCCATGCAAGCCCTGGAGCTTATTTTCACTCTTGTGGGACACTACAATACAATTGTCTAGGTAGTCATGCTTGCTTCCCCAGTCCCAACCGGATACCCAACCCCTATGGTGTCTTTGGATGCCGCAACTTTTTAGGTGAGGTTGGGAATTCCCTAATTTAATGATGCAGCTGTCCTCACCTGGGCTCTGTCCTTAGAAGAGTTTTAGAAGTTGGAACACATGGCCCAGCAGTATCTTAACAACAAATGGCTCAAGGTTCCAAGGAAACACTTCAAGAAGATGAAGCTTGAAATCCCCTGGACCGAATTCAAAGAAAGCATAAAAATGGGGATTATTGCACTAAGTAGGGTCTTCAGAAAACCCCATGCCTGGGAATTCTGCTATTACATTCAATACCAACAACATACATACATTTGGATGATCGGCTTCTCTGGGAAGCCCTACTTATTGCCCAAACACTATGGGAATAAGATAATTCTTTTGGAATACTGCCGACAGATCTTAGAGCTACACGCCCTCTTCACGGTGAAGAAGGTTACAAACGTTCCATTCCCAATCACTTGTGGGAATTATACTTGCAGTTTGGCAGTGGCCAAGGAGGCCAAAAATGAGCTCAAGAGTCTTGGGCTGATGGAATTCTATCTGGAGCGGAAGAACTTTGATTCTCTAGGAAAAATCGCCTTAGCACTACCCTAGGCAACTCCCCCACATGAACATCACATGGAGGATTTTTGGGAGAATTGCTGAGATGAATTTGAAGTCCAGGGCCGACATTTCATCCAGATGACAATGGGGATGATGAAGAAGCTCAAGCTTCAGAAGTTCCCAAATGAATTCTCAGATACTAGGTCCATAGAAGACCCACAGTACAAAGAAAAAGGAGTGGATAAAATGACCCTCCCTTCGGTGAATTGGGATGTGTAGGAGGGCCCAACAATAGAGGACCATACTCACAATGTGATCAAGTGTAGTCATGCCTATTTCAAGAAGGAATGCCTGAAGAGTACATGTAAAGTTGGTCTATTCCTATGGGGTTCAACTTCTGAAGCCAGAACCTCCTTGCAGGGCGAGGATAGAGGAAAAAGGAGGGCAGGGACTTCTTCCCAGGTCCCAGTGGCAACTCACATAGTGGAGAAAATGAAAAAAATGCTAGCAGCCTCCCAGCAAATGAAAGACAAGTTAATCACCTAGTTGGCCACTCCAGCCATTATGATTGGACCTTTCATCCTCCCACTTCCCCATCACTTGCAACATTAATGGTTTGAGCAACAAGGACCAAGGTGGAGGAAGAGATGGTGACCATACTAGATGCAGGGCCCCCATTGGTGACAAGGAGGAAGAAAAAGAAAGTTAATCCTACACCAAAGGTGGAGTCAGAGCTTGGGATGCCCAGCATCCCTGAAATACAGATTGTCTTGTTAAACTCCCCGGAGCTAGAAAATCATCCCGAGAATCCCCTGGAGACCTCCCCTCCACATGATGAGTTTGATGACATGTTTGGGATGGACAAGCTAGTGAATTTATAAGGGGAGATCGGGAAGGTAGTTGAAAAGATCACTGCCCAAGAGGAAGTGGTGACCCCTCTCGAGAACAAAACACTAGAGAAGGAAACTATCGCAAAACAAGAGGTCCAGGTAGAACAAGAAAAAGAGCAAGAATAGGTAAACTTATCTGATGTCCCAGAGATACAGGTTCAAGAGAATAACACCACAGAGGGAAGGCAAACATAGAATGAGCCATCGGCATCGCCTGAGAGAATCGGAGCTATGGGAGCAACCATAATCTCAGTAGCCGCACTCCAAATGCCCCCTCCCACCCCAAAGAAAGTGACATTTTGTGAGCTAGTTACAGTGGCCCAAATGCTGAATCTTTGCTAGGTACCTATGCCACCTCCTAAAAATGTTCCAATGGAGGAGAACATCCTAGTGGACAATACCGGAGTAGAACCATAGCATCGACAAAGTGAGAGGGATAACCCCGGAGATGCAGACGTTGAACATGATGCTACTAAAGACATGGACACTAGGGCAGATGATGCAAACACCACTAAGGTGGTCAATATAGGTGATCCAAAGGATACAGGAAAAGAGTTTGGAGAGGATCAAAATACTGGGGACACACAACAAAACCCCAGAGGGGAATTATAGGATCAAACTTTGGTGGCAAGGCCACCCCGACCACCATAATGGTTGGTAGAGTCCCAAAAAAGGAAGACCCCAGCACCAGTCAGGGCCCATCTCTCTTTGGCATAGATTATGGCACAATCACAAGAGGCCCACAAGGAAAAGAAGGCTCAGACAGTCTATACCCTCTAGACTGGGTCGAGTGGAGATATAGTTGCGGTAGTCGCAACACCCTCCCTAGATGAAGATGAGGTGATGAAAAAGGTCAAGGATTATGCAATTACAGAGATATCTCTGGGAAAGAGGGGCAAGAAAGGTGAGTTAGACCTATTGAAAGAAGCGGCCAAGGCGGTGGAGGCCTGCTATGAGAAGGAAGCCTAGACGTTTAGGGCAGAGAAAGAAAATAATGCTAATCTTAGGGTTTTAGAGGTTGATCCCTTCAGTACTGAGACATGTACTCTGGAAGAGTATGTCATAGGAAAGTTTGATGAGCTGATGGAAGCTCAATTCCAGTCCTTAGAGGGAATTGATAGAGCAAAAATGTCGCAAATATCTTGCATGGTGCTCCAGGGACATGATGCGGCAAAGATGGCCGCAGAATTCAAGGAAAAAACTCTAGATCTGGCTAAATAGGTGGAGGTAGCTAAGTATCACTGGGAAAACCTAAAAGACATCAATGAGGATGGAATCACTCAGCTCTTAGAGACATTCAATAACAATAAGGAATAGTAGTTTCCTCCGGAGTTTGGATATTTTCACCAACAACACATTCTTGTATTCATCATTCTTTGGGGCGTAAGTCCTCGAATCCCAAAGTTTTAGATCCAAAGTTTTGTATTCATTCAGTGACCTATGTTCAGGTTCTCTAGAGTTGACTGGTCATCATCAGGTAGTTAATAAGGATGTCAGATAGTAGGTGACTCCAGTAGGGCACATCGGCTCAAGGCAGGTGGTCTTCCAGAGGCGCAGCTCCAACATAACACCTGGTGCATCAAAGATAGTGAGCCACTTTTCCATCAATAAGGCATGTTGCTATGATCCTCGTGGGATCAGATTTCTTCTATTCTCCCTCTAACTCTCTTCTCGAGGCCGATTCTTCCATACCTCTTTTCTTGTCTCATTCTTATGACATGTCAAACCTCTGTTCTTCTCAAGGTTATTGTAGAATGGTGCAGGTAGTACCAGCCACTAGAAATTATATTTTATTGACTGAGTGTAAAGATAACTTAGGTTAATTTTAGGGCAAGTTTGTGTATAAATAGTAAGTCTGACCTCATTCCAAGGGTCAATGAAATTGATGATTTTGTAGTCCATAGCTATAGCATTTTCAATTTTCATTTCTAGTAGTTGCAGAGCTCAATGCTCCTTAGCCTTTAGAAGCTTTCAGTAGATAGATTCTCCCCTAGAGTTATTGATGTACTCACTAGTGATGCTAGAGCACCATTAATGAAGAAAGAAGGATTCTAGAAATTTTGTTTTTGGTCTCTTGATCTCTAACTTAATACTTTTCATGTTTTATGTTTCTTATGTCCCTTGCTCTAATGTATTAAGTAGATTAACGACCTTCTTTTCCCCTCACTATTGAATACGTATGAACT
The DNA here is from genome assembly GCA_018584345.1 of Thuja plicata. Lineage (NCBI taxonomy): Eukaryota > Viridiplantae > Streptophyta > Pinopsida > Cupressales > Cupressaceae > Thuja > Thuja plicata. The sequence goes on from MU223742.1 coordinate 5,438,974, forward strand.
GATGGTTGTGCATGCATTCAATATTTTAGTGTAGCATGTTAGAGCTTGGTTAATGTTTTGAATATATTTGCATGACTATAGATAGATGGATTATTTCTAACCCTTCCCTATCTTTTGAAGTTTATTTGGTAACTAACGAATGCTTGCAGGAAACCCCAATTACCTAAATCCCCAGAGTAGATGAGCCGAGATAATCAACTATTCCCCTGAACAAAATAGTCACAACACCCAACTTAGCTCCTGCACCGTCGAGACCTGACTCTCACATGCTTGAAGGCCTAGAGAATCTCACTTCTCTGGACAACCTTTACAGGTGAAGTTGGTCGATACCCCTTACTTGGTGACAACTTACCTCTATTGGTAGACCCGGTCACAAACCCCCGTCAATAGAAACTAGCGGTACAAGGAGGGCATGAGCTTGTCCCCTTCTGAGGATTTATATTTTACACTACCGTAGGGTTCCCCAAGCCATAGTTTTAGGAAATAGACCTTTAGTGGGATTGGATCATTTTCACTAGCCTGATTCGAAAGAATCTTAGATCAGCCCCCAATCTCAGAAGGTTTGTTGAACTCGAGCCTCCCGGTCGAAAGAAATAGACCCTGAAAGCCAAGCCAGCTAACATTGACTAGGGATCTACTACATCTTAGAATACCCAAGTCTCCTAGAAAACTATGGGGATTAATACTCAACCTCATCAAAATCTAACACCCCCGATGGCTGCAGACTTTGCTAACACTAGGTCCCTGATGGGAACTTTTCCAGGTGCAACCAACGATCTCCCTGCACACCTGGAGAAGATTTATCCCTGATATGAGAACTTAGGCTCACGAATCATAGAAGAGCATCTATAGGCATACAAAGATGCCATGATTTGACACCAGATCCAACATCAAGACATTGTAACCTAGATGTTCCCTCTATCCCTGGGACAAAATGAGCTAAACTGGTACCTTAACCTACCTGCCAACTCCATCAATAGTTGGTAGGATATGGAGGATTCCTTTCTGGTGGCCTTTCACATACACATGGACCTAGCATGGTCCCACAGCCAGTTCATCTCCATCAAAAAGGAACCAAATGATCCCCTTGCAACATTCAACCATAGGTTCCAACATGCCTTGAAGTGGTGCATGGGTCCTTTCATCCCATCCCTGGAAGTGACTATCCAGACCTACCTAGATGCAATGGACCCTTTCGTTGCCACTCTCCTATGGAGAACTACTTCCCCCACTAACCACGATACTCTAGTGAAATTTTACAACCTCGCCTTAGAGTTATCCCACAGTCTCAACAAGTCTCCAGGTAGGATTGGGCAGAGCATGCCTTTCAACATGACCCCTGGTGGAACTTCTTATGTCAGGGGATACAACCCCAATCAGGAAATGGGTGCCCCTATAATGGCTATGAATCCCCCACCACCACAGGTAGACCAATAGGCCCGGTACATATACCCATCGCAAGCCCAGACAATATCGGGTCTAGAATTTGTTCCCTAGAATTGGCCATAGAAAACACAACAACCATAGACACAACCTTCCAAAGTTCCTTTCTTCGAGTTTCCCATGGCTAGAGGATTGCCACCCTCAACTCTGGTACCTACTACTACCTTTCCCAGGAACCAATCGCAACAACCATCACATTGTGACATGAACACCCAGTTGTTTGCTGAGGTTGAATCCATTCGAAGACTATTGTCCTCACTGACTGTGGACATGGGACAGCTAAGGGAAGGTCTCTTGCACCCCAAAACACCAATTCCTAGAGAGGGAATATCTTCTCCAGCCAACGAAACACCAATGCTAGAGGAAGGAATTACAACAACAGGCCTCGACCCAAACAACAGAAATGGAACAACAATGCTAACACCAGAGGTCCTCCTCCAAACCAAAACACCAATCAAGGTGGTGTTGGACCTTCCTATTTCACACTAGTCATAGAACTCTAGCCCCTGCCCAACTGGTGTAGATTGCATGACACCGACTCTCATTCCAATGTGAACTATGCCGGATTGGAGAAGGTCATCATGATCTCCCAGCTAGACAGACAACAAGCTACTAATCCTACTCCCCTGGAAACCCCTTTTCAGGAGCCCACTCACGGTGCCTTCACTTGTGAGACCATATTCTTTGGAGAAGACAAGGGAAATGAAGAAGAACCCAGAATATAGGTGTTCTTTAATGAATCTATTCTTTCCTTTGAGGCCAATGCCTTCACCAACCCATAGACTCCCTACAACACCTAGAGTCAGGCTGGTAAAGGACCAGTTTACATGCCCACACCTCCCAAAGACACCCCTCCCTGGGATAACACAATTGATCACCCCTTCCCACCGAAAGGGTCTAGCTCTAACCAAGCTAAGGACCCAGCTGAGGGAAGCCAACAATTCCCCAGGGGAAGGTTTGACATCACAAAGGCGTTAGAACAAACTACCACCTCCATGGCCTTAATGGAGGTTTTGCTGAACTATCTTGAGAAAAGAAAGTCCCTTCTAAAGCTCTTGGGAAACCCAAAAAATTTAAGTCTCCCAACCAAGACTGTCACATTTGATGATGCCAATGTGGCTATCTTTTGAGGAAATACTGAGGATCCTCCCTTCTTACTAGGCTTAAACATATGTGGGAAGAACCTTTACAATTTCTTGGTAGATTCTGGAGCTTCGAGTAACGTCATACCCCTATCCATATGTCAGAAGCTTGGATTTCATCCTACTCCATCTAACGGCATAGTAGTCCAGCTGGAAAAGACGGCTGTAAAAATGGTGTGAGGCCTACCCTAGTCTCACATAAACTTAACACTACTTCTCATTTATATGTTCTCTTGTCGATACAGATTTTGTTATAGTCAGACTTTTGGGACACATGTGTTACTTTATGGATCCATGGAAACCTTTGCTTGTATAAAAACACCTGATTATGTAATCAGGAAATCTATATAATACTCTATGTTAGTGATGCAGATTTCCCTACAAAACTTAGTTTTGATGGTTTTGTATATTGGATTAGTATGTGGATGTTAGATATAATCAAG
>MU223742.1:5444053-5477246 GCA_018584345.1 Thuja plicata
GTATGATTAATTGCATTATTGGCTACTTCAGAATTAGTATTATTTTTGATCTATTAAAGTGATAAGAAAATAAATCTTAAGGATTATAGCTTTATTATATGTTGTTGAAATCATATATCAAACTTTCGATTTGTTTAATCTGTGAGATATGTAAAGGTATTGAAAAGATTTCATCTCTTATAGTTCTTATAACATGTATAAATGAAAATTTATGTTCTTTCGTTTAAGGTTTAAATGCCCAGATTTTGGGGCATGACAAATGGTAGGTGAGTTGAAGAACATCTAGATTCAACTCATCCAAGACCCCATGATAGCAAGAGTAATTGACATCTAAATGGTGGACATCCCAGAGACTTATGGGAAGTTACTAAGTTGTAATTGGTCTAAGTCCCTCAACAGGTATTTTTCTACTGACTTTTCCCACTTGTGGCTCCCTTGGGAGGGAGAATATAACCAGATCCGTGTAGAAAGAGAACTCTAGATGAAATAGGCCCTCACCAAAGTTGGGAGGGTGAATGAAGTCCTATTCTCTAAGACTTCCCTCAGGGTGTATCGACCCCTATAAATATTGACCTTTGATTTCACCCCCGGGGAGGATGCCATTGTTTTTCAGAGGATGTAGGACCTAGATGAAAGACTAAGGGGTGAGATTAACTCACAAGGTACCACAGTGACCCCTGCTACACTCTTATCTGACACTTGGTGTCAAGTGCATTATCAAAAACATGCATAACTAGAGTGCGAGCCCTGTCTTGCCACTACTACCTGACACATCAATGTCCTTTGGGAGAAGAAACATGAAGTAGATATTCCTGGACCCAACAATTATTCCAGCAGTATCCCTATGATGCCACTAGTCCAAGAATCCCAGCCACAAGCTTCTCTAGGGGAAAAAATAACCCAAGTGCTATCAAAGCCAGAGGAAACTCCTCCCAACCTTCCCAAAAATAATCCAAAGTTCGCTTCTCCTTCCAAGCCCCAGAAAATAAACAGTGATTTGTGGACCCTAAATTTTGATAGGTCTCAGTCCAAACAAGGTTGTGGGGCTGGAGTAGAATTGATCAACTCACGGGGGAAATCCTTCCTTGCATCTTACAGGCTACAATTCAACTGCACAAATAATGTTATGGAGTACGAGACCTTGGTCCTTGGACTCCTATTTGCACTAAGAAAGGGAATCACCCACCTCCAGGCATTAGGTGATTCAGAGTTGATTGTAAAGCAAGTTCGGGGCCAATACACTTGTCACAATAAAAGGCTGGCCACATATTGCAATCGATCATGGAGTCTCATTGAGGATTTTGATGCCTTCAACATTGAACTCATTCCCCAAAAAAGAAAATATGTTCCAGATGCTCTTGATGTTTCTACCAGCACCCTTGAGCCCATGGCTGGCTCCCAGCTCCAGAAATTTTCCATTGATATGATCCCCACCCCATCCATTCTAGAAAATGTCACCCACTTTCAGGTTTTTGAAGATGATCAACATATCCCGGCCTTCATGGCCAATGTTGGTGTTTTCAAAGACCAAATAGTGGAAGAAAGAGATCATGACGACACTGGGTAGGGTGAAGAAGATGATGGGATCATAGACTTACCAACCAGCACCATCCCTAAGGGGATAGTAGCACTAGAATGAATCTTTAACTTGGACTCTTAGGGCCAGGAGAAGACATCATCCTCCTCCGAGGGAGGAAAATTTGAGAAAGTAAACATTGGCTAGACCGGTGAAGAAAAATTGGTATACATTGGCATCTCCTGCTCCCCTGAGGATAAGGAGAAGATTCTCATGGTTCTCCAAGAATACATTCATGTAATTGCATGGGGGTGTGAGGATTTGAATACCTATGATACATCCATCATGACCCATACCATCCTACTAAAACCTAATGCTAAGCCCTTCCAGCAAAAGTAAAGACATGTTAACCCACTACTCGAGCCTCTAATAAATCAGGAGGTTCAAAAACTGTTGTCAGCCTGGATCATCTTTCCAATCTAGCACACTATGTGGGTTTCCAACCTCATCCCTATGAGGAAGAAAAGTGGCAAGATCCACCTTTGTGTGGATTTTCAAAATTTAAATAAGGCATCTAAGAAGGATAATCACCCTCTCCCCTTGTTGGATGAGGTACTACAAATCGTGAATGGATCACAAATGATGTCCTTCCTAGATGGGTACGCTAGGTATAACCAGGTCATGGTTAAGTACAAAGATAGAGAAAAAATGGTGTTCACCACCAAGTGGGGAATGTTTGCATACCGGAGGATGCCCCTTGGCTTGATCAATGCAGGGGCCACATTTCATAAGGCTATGGACATTACATTTGAAGGCCTAGTAAACTAGTGCATAATCATCTACATGGATGATTTGACCGTCTTTTCCTGGGATAGGCATGATCATTCTTCCCACCTCACCCAAATTTGTGAGAGATGTCACCAGTATGGAATATCCCTCAACCCCAAGAAATGTATATTTGGGATCACTGAAGGGAAGATGCTTGGGTATATTGTCTCTGAGAAGGGTATATCCATTGACCCTGAGAGAGTTGAAGCACTGCTAAATCTACAAATGCCCAGAAACAAGAAGGAAATGAGATCTTTTTTTGGGAAGATCAATTTTGTCTAGCGATTCATCATTGGATTTGCCAAGATAGTAAAACCACTCAATGAAATGATGAAGAAAGATACAAAGATTGAGTGGAGTCCTGAGGCAAAGCGGGCATTCGCCCAGATTAAACAAACAATTATGGAGGCATCAGTTTTGGCTAGTATGGACTATTCCCTCCCTTTTCATATATACTCCTTTTCTTCACCACATTCTATCATAGTATTTTTGACTTAGAAGGTTAGAGGGGATGAATGACCAATAGCTTTCATGAGCTCCCCCTTTAAGAATGCCAAATTTTGTTATTCGCCTTTGGAAAAGTAGGCCTTTGCTCTCGTCCATGCTGTGAAGAAATTTTGGCATTATATTCTCTAGAGCAAAGTGCACGCTATCATCCTAGACCAAGCTGTTAAGTCTCTACTCCTGTAGAGTGAATTGGGTGAAAGATGGGGAAAATGGATGGCCATTCTCCAAGAATATGATTTGGAAATGCAACCAATGAAGATAGTCTGAGGCCAAGGACTATGTAGAGCGATGGCAGAAGAGACTCCCAACATTGAATGCCAGACATACATTGTGAAGTCCATCACTCAAGATCTATGGTATACTAACTTGGTATACTTATTATTGAATAATAGATGCCCGGAGGGGTTACCCCCAAACCAACATCATGCCCTGCAGTTGAAAAGTGCACACTTCATGATAAAAAATGGAATGATTTTTTGCAGAAATTATAAAGGGGTATACCTCTGGTGCATAGACATTGACCAAGCTAAAGAAATGATTGATGAATTTCATAGGTAGTTTGGAACCGAGCATGGTTCAGCTAATGCCACTTCCCATCAGATCCTCTAGGCTAGGCACTATTGGCCCTGTATCTTCAAATATGTCTACACTCACGTTAGGAGATGCCATACTTGCCAAATGGCAACACATCATGAATGGAACCTGGCCATGCCCCTGCAGCCGGTCTTCAAAGCTAGACCCTTCACCCAATGGGAATTTTACTTTATTAGTGAAATCAACCCCAACTCATCTACCAACCATCGGTATATTTTGACTGCTACTAACTATTGCACCCAGTGGTCTGAAGTAATTCCTTGTAAAAATAACACGGCAGATGTAGCCATTAAATTCCTGGAAGAAAACATCATCATAAGATTCAGAATGTCATTTTCTATAGTATGTGACAATGGTCTGACATTTTCTTTGGCACAATTACTTGAATAGACCTATGACATAAAGATCACTCTGAATTTTTCCAGTGACTATTACCCCCAGGGAAATGGCATTGCTGAATCAACCAACAAAAAATTATTTGAGGTGATCAAACATCTATTAGAGAAGAACCCCCAGGACTGGCACCAAAAGCTTAGATTATCTCTCTAGGTAGATCATATCTGAAATAAAGGAAGCCCTAGGGACATCCCCTTTCCTAATTTTATAGTTCATGCAGGCATTTAGCAACCGGGACAACATCGTGGAAGTTTGACTTTTGAATTTGGTGTGGATGGAGGAACAAAGAGATGTAGCCCTTGAGAATTTCACACATCACCAAGAAATAGAAAAATGATGGTTTGATAGGAGAACCTAGTATAAGGCCTTTCAGATTTCAGACTTGGTCCTCTTGTGGGACAAGGCCCGGAAAAAGAAGGAAAAACACACCAAATTTCAGTGGCTCTAGCTTGAACCATACCTAATATCTGAGATCTATTGGGCAAACACTTATCACCTCAACACTATGACCGGAGAAGCTATTCCATTTCCTATCAATGGGCAGTTTCTCAAGCATTACTTCGAATAAGTTAGGCGGTGATTTGGCCCAAAGTTGTAATATATGTATATTTCTTGCTTGTAAATACTCTTTCCTGGTACTCCATTTGGAGTGCCTTGTAAATAGTTCTTGATGTCCACCCTCTTGGGTCACCTTTCTTGGTGCTTTTAGTTTGCTTTTGGTTTCTTTTTTTCTTCTAATTTTTAGGTTCTCAGCATGTTGCCTATATCTTGTAGACCGGTATGCTTTGCTTAACATCTAGTCTTTCGAATGGTACCTTATGCATTCTGGTGAATTTGGAATCTATTGTTAGCAGGGTGGAATTTGTCTGATCTCCAGAGTTATTTTGTAAGTATGGTAAAAGGTTATGGGTGATCTTCATCAGATTCATATCTTGACAGTCTGGACATCAGTTAAAGGAAAATTCAAGAAGCAAGTAATCAGACACCCCGAGGGCAGATCGTTCACACTGATTAATTGACCAAGTCTAAAAATCATTAAAAATATCCCAGGTCTAGAATTTTCTCTCCTATTTGGTAATTTAAAGGTGGGTGACAAGGTGAAATAAGTAGTGCTATCAAAATTATCTAAGCTTAAGGTTCACAGTGAAAGGAGTACCGCCTTCCCACCCAGAAAAAGAAAGGAAAGAAAGAACTGAAGAATGGAGAATTCCGGTATCTGGGGGAAATGTGCAAGATATGATGACTTTGGCTTGATTTTCTTAGTGTCTTCTCTCTGTTTCTCCCAGAGGTCATCGGCTTGATTTTCTTCCAAAACACACACTTCACAACTGAAGAAAGAACAAGATATTTGAATCATTGATGGGCTGGATTTTTCTCAGACGCCTCGCATCTTGCAAGCAGAATGCTCCAGGTAAATATTTATTATGGTTTTGCTAACCAGAGATTATGAAGTTCTTGAATGCATAAGGAATCTATCCCAGATAGTCACCATTTGTTATGCCCTACATACCTGTCCCTACATTTTGCAGGCAAAATGTTGAGTCCCCCCTTTTAGATTTTGGTCTTCCCTTGTTTTCTTTTTTTTTTCCCTCTGGGCTTTTCTACTGGGAGGGTCATCTTTCTTTTTCTTTTGTCTCCTCATGTCTCTGGGACTCGGTCCTGGAGTTTTTTTTTTCTTTCTAGAGTCAAATTCTGGACTTTGGAATTCTCTACCATTGTGTCTTATCTCTAGAGAAGGTATGGTCGCATGGAATCCCTGGGCCCAGAGTCTAGAGGTTTGTTTGTTCTAGAGTTTTTAGAAAGAAAGACAATGCATTTTAACCCTAGGGGTATAAATAGAAGTTACCTATCATTTTTACATTTACCGTAATCAAACACTTAGAGCATTCTGAGTGATTTTAAGGTGATTAAGGCAATCTAAACAACTTTTTCTCCCTGTGCTTAATGGTTAATTATCAATGATTTACAGAGTGCTTGTTCATGGTGGTTTGAAGGTGAGCTTGTTGCAAAGTGCCTCTTGTGCTCATCTTTCCCACACCTTCCATGTTTCTAGGTAGGCTTTCGGCTTTTCTTTCTCTGGTTTCTAGTTTTCTAGTTTTCGCCTGTTTCTTATTGGTTTTTGTTTCCTTTCTGTTTTGCTTTTGTTTTCATCCCTAGTTTTGTCTTCTTTTGCCTCCCGTTGGTGGGTAGGTGCTGCTAGAGGGTTTTCTGCCTCTGTGTAGCTGTAAGTTAGCTAGCTGTGTATATTCTACACATTATGTAAGTTCTTGTGTACAATGTTGTATAGTCATGTATATATGTCTTAGTCCTCTATACTTTTGATGTATATCCTATGTGTATCCTTCTATGCCCATGTCGAGCTCACTATGCCTTTTCATGTCTTCCCAATTTTGTTGAGCTCACCCTCTCAGCCAAAACCACCTGGTTTGGTCTTGACACCTTGCTGGTTTGGCCATGGTGGTTTCCTCTTTCCTCCATCGAATCAGTTTTTATGGCGGATTAATTTCCCATGCAAGAATTCAAAACTGGCCCAACTGTCATTTGCTCTGCGTGCATTCAGATAGTTGTCGACATTAATGCCATAACTCCCATTTATTGGATGGCCATGTGACACCCACATCAGCCTAGTATAGCTAGCATTTTTCTAGACTCCAGGTCCCAGGTCTCCATTTGTCCTTTGTTTCATTTCTCATACAAGCTAAAAATCCCCAGAGTTCTGGAAGGAGCTCACTCTTAAAATTATTTCATTATGTGTATCTTTCCAGGGTTTGACATGGACTAACAATTCTTTTAGGAATAGGTGTGATGTGATGGTGAGATCATTAGAGTCTAGAATAATACCATGTTTCATATATATATATATATATATATATATATATACTGATGGTCATCTTGTCTTGCAGGTTATCCGAATATCAAACTCATCAATCATGTCTCAGGCATCCGCATCATCTCCACTAGGGAGTCTGAACCTCCCTACCACTTCGACCAAGGAGGCTACCAAAAAAAAGGGTGAGAAGGTCTTAGAGAAAATCCCACTCACAAAGAAGTACCGAATGGGAGAGTAGATCCTGGGATTGAAATTTGATTCCAAGCTCCAGTTGATCACCGATACCAGCGTCAGAGCATGGGCTGAAATGCAGGCCCTAGTGAAAATAATGTTCATACAACGGATAGCCAGGGATCCATTGGCCATCAACATGGGAAATTCCAAGATTCTCAAAGCTGCTTGCTTCCCTTGCTCCGTGCAAGCACCAGAGATTATTATCACTCTTGCAGGACACTACAATACGATTGTTAGGAAGTCATACTTGCTTCCCCAGTCTCAACCGCGTACCCAACCCCTATGGTGTCTTTGGATGCTATGACTTTTTAGGTGGGGTTGGGAATTCCCCAATTTGATGATGCAGCCATCCTCACTCGGGCTCTGGCCTTAGAAGAATTTAAGAAGTTCAAACACATGGCCCAACAGCATCTTAACAACAAATGGCTCAAGGTGCCAAGGAAAGACTTCAAGAGGATGAAGCTCAAAATCCCCCAGACCAAATTCAAATAAAGCATACAAATGGGGATTATTTCCCTAAGTAGGGTCTTTAGACAAACCCATGCCTGGGAATTCTTGGCATGGATGTATTATTTCCTTCTTGGCATCTCTTCCAGCAAGGAGAACTTTGACTGGGCCACAATCATCGCTAATCATGAGGACTCCCAACTCCTCTAGGTCGCCAAGTCTTCCAAGTTTTACATGACATCCTATGTTTTGTGGGCTCTAGCACAAAAAATCCCCATCACAAATGGGTTATTAATAGAGGGTGTACTTGGGATTGGCCCAAGCCAGAATTATCCCTAGGATTATTTCCCATAGATCTAGTGGGAGGCTAGTTTCCTCAGCTTTTGTCGGGTGAACGACGCCTTCATCTACTACAACCTCCTCACTCCTAATTGAGATGTTGGATACTGGCTCTTCAAGGAGGAAATGGACTTGGTCAGATCCTATGGCTGCTATTAAATTTAATACCAGCAACATACATACATTCGAGTGACCGGCTTCTCCGGGAAGCCCTACTTATTGCCCAAAAACTGTGGGAATAAGATAATTCTTTTGGAATACTGCCAGTAGATCTTAGAGCTGCATGCCCTCTTCATGGTGAAGAAGGTTACAAATGTTCCATTCCCAATCACTTTGTGGGAATTATAATTGTAGTTTTTCAGTGGCCAAGGAGGCCAACAATGAGCTCAAGAGTCTTGGGCTGATGGAATTCTATCTGGAGCGAAAGAACTTTGATCTGCTAGGGAAAATCACCTTAGCAATACCCCAGGAAGCTTCCCCACATGAACATCACATGGAGGATTTTTGGGAAAATTGCAAGTACAACTTCAAAGTCCAGGGCTGGCATTTCATCCGGATGACAATGGGGATGATGAAGAAGCTCAAGCTTCAGAAGTTCCTGGATGAATTCTTAGATACTGGGTCCACAAAAGACCCATAGTAAAAATAAAAAGGAGTGGATAAAATGAGCCTCCCTCTAGTGAATTGGGATGCATAGGAGGGCCTAGCAATAGAGGACCTTACTCACAATGTGATCGAGCACAGTCACACCTGTTTCAAGAAGGCATGCCCAAAGAGTACACATAAAGTTGGTCTTTTCCTGTGGGGTTCAACTTCCAGAGCCAAAACCTCCTCGCAGGGTGAGGACAAAGGAAAAAGGAAGGTAGGGACTTTGTCCCAGGTCTCGATGGCCACTCCCATAGTGGAACAAATGCAACAAATGTTGGCAGCCTCCCAGAAAATGAAAGACAATTTAATCACTCGGTTGGCCACTCTGGCCATTATGACCATACCTGTCCTTCCTCCCACTTCCCCATCACTTACAACATTAATGGTCTAAGCAACAGGGACCAGGGAGGAGGAAGAGATGGCAGCCATACTAGATGTAGGGCCCCCATTGGTGACAAGAAGGAAGAAAAATAAATCTAATCCTCAACCAAAGGTGGAGCCAAAGCTTGGGATTTCTAGCATCCCCGAAATATAGATTGTCTTGTCAGACTCCCTAGAGCCAGAAAATCAGCCTGAGAATCCCCTGAAGACCTCCCCTCCACACAATGAGTTTGATGACATGTTTGGGATGGATGAGCTAGTGAATTTACAAGGGGGTATCAAGAAGGCAGTTGAAGAGATCATTGTCCAAGAGGAAGTGGTGACCCCTCTCAAAAACAAAACCCCAGAGAAGGAATCTATCACAGAACAAGAGGTCTGAGTAGAACAAGAAAAAGAGCAAGAATAGGTAAATGTCTCTGATGTCCCAGAGATACAGGTTCAAGAGACTAACACCACGAAGGGAAGGAAAACACAGAATGAGCCATCAACATCGCCTAAGAGAACCGGACCTATGGGAGCAACCATAATCTCAATAGCTGTATTCTAGATGTGTCCTCCTGCCCTGAAGAAAGCAACATTTGGTGAGGTAATTAAGACAGCCCAAATGCTGAATCTTGGCCAGGTACCTATGCCACCTCCTAAAAATTTTCCAATGGAGGAGAACATCCTAGTGGACAATACCGGAGCAGAACCACAATAGTGACAAAGTGAGAGGGATAACCCCAAAGATGTAGACATTAAACATAATGCTGCTAAAGACATGGACACTAGGGCAGACAACACAAACACCACTAAGGTGGTCAATACAGGTGATCCAGAGGATAAAAGAAAAGAGTTTGGAGAGGCTCAAAATACTGGGGACACACAAAAAAACCCCAAAGGGGAGTTACAGGATCAAAATTTGGTGGAAAGACCACCCCTACCACCACAATGGTTGGTGGAGTCCCGAAAAAGGAAGACCCCAGCACCAGTCAGGGCCCATCTCTCTTTGGCAGAGATGATTGCACAGGCACAAGAGGCCCCCAAGGCAAAGAAGGATCAGACAGTCCATACCCTCCAGACTGGGCTGGGTGGAGATACAGTTGGGGTAGTGGAAACACCCTCCCTAGATGCAGATGAGGTAATGGCAAAGGCTAAGGATTACATAATTATAGAGATATCTCTAGGAAAGAGGGGAAAGCAAGGTAAGTTAGACTTGTTGAAAGAAGTGACCAAGGCGGTAGAGGCCCGCTATGAGAAGGAGGCCCAGAAGTTCAGGGTAGAGAAAGAAAAAAATGCTTATCTTATGGGATTGTTAACGGAGTTGGCCCAACCCATCAATGCCATTCCTCCAAAGGCTTCCTCATCTAGAGCACTGCTCCCACAAGGTGACATCGACGCGCTCAGAAGTATGAAAAGAAAGGTGCAGGCAGTTGATGAGTGGGTAGCTGAGCAGATAGGAAATGTCCAAAGTTTCCTATCAAGGACTCTCTCAAACCTATACACCACCAACAACATTGTACATCAAGTGAAGGCCACTATTACCATCTAGGAGGGAGAGGTTGAGAAGTATGAAACTTGGGTGAGTGAGTTAGGAGAACTCATGAGCATCAGAGAGGAAATTATCTTCGAGGCTGGAATTTTGGGAGAGGAATCCTTTGATTTTGTCTCAACCCAGCACTCCAAACTTGATCTCACATTGGAGATAACCAAGCAACTGGTAGGGGCCCTATAGGACAAGGTGCAAGAGATTGATTATTCTTTGAATTTATAGAAGGCATTCATTACCAAGGTTTCAGAGGTTGATCCCTTCAGTACTGAGACATGTACTCTGAAGGAGTATGTCATAGGAAAGTTCAATGAGCTGATGGAAGCTCGATTCTAGTCCCTGGAGGGAATCGACGAAGCAGCAATGTCATGAATATCTCGCATGGTGCTCCGGCAACATGATGCAAAAAAGATGGCCGTAGAATTCAAGGCAAAAACTATGGATTTGGCTGAACAGGTGGAGGCAGCTAAGTATCATTGGGAAAACCTAAAAGACATTGATGAGGATGGAATAACTCAGCTCTTAGAGACATTGAATAACAATAAGGAATAGTAGGGTCCTCCAGAGTCTGGAGATCTTCACCAACAACACATTCTTGTATTCATCATTCTTACGGGTGTAAGTCCCCAGATCTTGGAGTTCTGAATCCATAGTTTTGTATTCATTTAGCGACCTGTGTCTAGGTTCTCTAGAGCCAACCAGTCATCATCAAGTAGTTAATAAGGATGTCAGATAGTAGGTGACTCCAGCAGGGCACATCGGCTCAAGGCAGGTGGTCTTCCCAAGGCGCCTCTCTAACATAACACCTGGCACGTCAAAGATAGTGAGCCACTTTTCCATCAATAAGGCATGTTTCCTCAATCCCCAAGGGATTAGATTTCTTCTATTCTCCCTCTAGCTCTCTTCTCAAGGCCAATTCTTCCATACCTCTTTTCTTGTCTCATTCTTCTGACATGTTAGACCTTTGTTCTTCTCAAGGTTATTGTAGCATGGTGCAGGTAGTACCGGCCACCGAAAATTGTATTTTATTGATTTTGTGTAAAGATAAGTTAGGTTAATTTTAGGGCAAGTTTGTGTATAAATAGTAAGTCTGACCTCATTCCAAGGGTCGAAAAAATTGATGTTTTTGCAGTCTATAGCTATATCATTTTTAGTTTTCATTTCTAGTAGTTGCAGAGCTCAATGCTCCTTAGCCTTTAGAAGCTTTCAATAGATAGATGATCCCCTAGACTTGTTGATGTACTCACCAGTGATGCTGGAACACCATTAATGAAGAAAGAAGGATTCTGGCAATGTTGTTGTTGGTCTCTCGATCTCTAACTTAATACTTTTCATGCTATATGTTTCTTATGTCCCTTGCTCTAATGTATTACGTAGATTAACAACCTTCTTTTCCCCTCGCTATTAAATATGTATGAACTGATGGTTGTGAGCACATTCAGTATTTTAGTGTAGCATTTTAGAGCTTGGTTGATGTTTTGAATATATTTACATGACTATAGATAGATGGATTATTTCTAACCCTGCCCTATCTTTTGAAGTTTATTTGGTAACTAACGAATGCTTGCAGGAAACCCCACTTACCTAAATCCCTGGAGTAGATGAGCGAAGATAACTAGCTATCCCCCCCATAAAAATTGTCACAACACCCAACTTAGCTCCCGCACCATCGAGACCCGACTCTCACATGCTTGAAGGGTCAGAGAATCTCACTTTTCTGGACAACCTTTACAAACAAAGTTGGCTGGTACCCTGGTACACGGTGACAACTTACCTCTATTGGCAGACCCAGCCACAAAGCCTTGTCAACAAATTCCAATGGTTGAATCCTTATGGCCACTTGGAATCAAGGATTGAACTCTATATACTATGTAAATATGTCTTGTAGGTTTATTTTGAGCAGGAGATATTTTTTTACAAGCAAGCCCTAGGTGGGTCCAGAGCCATTCGGCTAGGAGCTTGCAAAGTTGTAGAGGTATAATGATTGGTTAGATGGATTGGTGTGTGCCAATACGAAGTTGAGATGTGTAGGGGCATGGGAAAAGGTCATTTGGTTGAAGGGAGAAGTTCAAGTGAGTTCTTTTGAGCACATTTTGAGCCACCAAAAGATAGACTGATCTAAATGCCCTAAAAACCCTTAAAATTAGGGGTTTCCTTAAAGTATAGTGTACAAACACTTGGAGGAAATAAGAAAGAAAATATTGAAGCCTAGGTTTATCTTAGACCAAATTAAAAGTTACTTTGGAGGCTTGTTAAGGGAAATTAGAAGAAATTCCAAGATTTCAAGTTTTAGGAAGCCTAATTGAGAAAAAAGGCTGCAAGGCCTAAAACATAGGGAATCAAGAACTCAATTGTAAAACCCATGAAGGATTGGTGAAAGGGGTTCTAAATCCTATTGAGAATTATGGAGAAGGATTATGGACACCTAATTACCATTCCAAAGAAAGATTGAAATAGTTGCTTGGATAGGACCTATGAGTGCATAGAAGGTTGTGAAGGAGTGAAGAGAGTTTGAAGTTGATTGGAGAGATTCAGTGGAGTAGAGGATTGATAGAAGAATCCTCTAGTTAGGGTAAAGATAATTTTCCCTAGGAAGGCTAAGAAATAGCCTTAGGAAGAACAAGAAATCTCTTGAAGTGGATCTCCCCATCAAATTTCCTCAATTGTTTGCTTGTTACATCTTCTTCCTCAATATGTCCTCTAATGCCTCTGATAGCATTCACAATTTCCTCCAATATTGTATTTTATTGTGTAATAGTTTCACCTTCTTTCATTTTCATAGAATCAAATTTGCCTCAAACTTTCAGCTTTTTCCTTCTGAACATGTTGATCTCCAGAATGTACCAATGCAATCTTATCCCGCATCTATTTTGTTCTATCACATCCTTTAAGGTCATTGAACTCTAGGTCAGTAAGAGAATATGATATATCAATCATAAATTGTGTGTGATCTTTTCTTTCTCTTATTTTATCAAGTATCATAGGTCCAAATGGTGGTGGTGAATACTCATTGTCAAGATAGTATAATGCATACTCTCCAATTCTAGATAAGTGCAACCTCATTCTTTTTTTCCATGTAGGGAAGTTATCCTTATTCAACTTTGGTTCCTCCCTCTTGTACATCTTTGGATATTTAACTTGTCTTTTAAACTTATCTCTTTAGAGTACTTATCTTTGATACCAATTGTTGGTTTACTAAGAGGGGGGTGAATCATAAAACTATGATGATATAAACTTTAAAACTTAACTCTGATTCAACTTAGTAAAACAAATTACAACAACAACTAAATCACCAATAACTTAAATAACTCAATCAACAACTTGAATAAATAGTAAATATCATCCACATAAATCATTCAACATACATAACACCAGATTTGATGAGGAAACCCAATTTGGGAAAAAAATTTGTGGGAATTGTCACCCACAAATGAAAATACTCTTCTTAAGTATGCTTGGTTAAAAGCCAATCTTGTTAAAGATTAGAATTCACATTGTTATATGTGACACTGTTAGGGGATATACCTCAGACCTGTTAAGATCTTCACCCTATTAGGAGTGGCTTGGTTAGAGGGATTTTCTTACTCTTTTAGAATGTCATCTTTCTCAAGGATTTTACAATAAGACTTTTAATTCCACTCAGTTAGGATATTTCTCTATTACAAATGCAAATAAGAAAAAATATATAATTTGATCTATTAAAATGCAGCTACCTCTTGCTTGATTAGATCCCTTATGCACTATGTGACTACTGACATCAATACTTCATCTATCTCTACTCTAGACTTGGATTTATACCTCTTTTCTCTTCACTACTTCACTCGATTGCACTTCAACACTTCAACTTGGAAGCCTTTGTGTTATTCGTATTCATCCTTTAAATAGACTATGTTTTTGCCTCTTAATATCCTTGATTAGGTTTTCCTTCAATCACTCTCAGCCATTAGATCAACTTTTTGAACCAATTCAGTGAATTTAATACTCGATGAACCGCTTCAGCATCACCTCAAAAATTTCACTAATCTTGGAAGTAAAACCATCACTTATGTCACTTAATCTATACCATATATCTTTACCTTGAATTTCCTATCCATAGATCTTGTAACTAAATTCTTTTTCATCCTTGGAATCTTCTAGATCACTATGGCTCACCATTAAATGTGTTCTTATCCTTGTTTCTAACATTTATTCCACTTGGTAACTAACTCTCATCTCGGTAACTAATATGCACTGCTCGGTGCCTCAATATATCGGTGTCTTGACCGATTTACACAACCTTTTACCAACAAACTTCTTTCTTCTTGATAACTTAACTATTTAGCTTACCAACTTGATAAAGTAGAAAACAATTATCTCAATAGTACCTTATCATTGTCTGATCTTTATTAAATGCCCAATTAAATAAACTTTGAAAGATATGGCAATTCAATATGAACCCGAAATTAATTGCTTGACAATAAAGATAAAATAAAAATTGATATAATCCTTTCTACAATCTTGTATACCCCTGATCTAGGTCTTCATCATCATGACCATCAGTTGAGTAAAACTTTCAACGATTACCTATACCCAACTAAAATATTCCCAAAAAGCACTTCTACATATTTCAAAGAGATCCCATGCATATTTTGACCCATACTAGTTTCATACAAATTCCATACATTCCAAAAAACTACTTTTGTCAAATAAAACCTATACAAATTAGCTCACATATGTAACTGGACTATATCATTAAAAATTTTAACTGTGTTGACAAAATAAAACTATTTCCCATACCCGTCAATGACTATGACTTGAATCAACTGAAATTATTCTTTCATTACACCTTGGATAGAATCTATTTCTCTATGTATTTCCTCTAGAACATTCTCACCATGTTCATAAGCTTTCTTTGGATAATTTGTGGCACTTGCAATGTCTTGCGCTATGTCACCACCATAAATATGCCCCAATACAATGTTCAAGTTTGGAATGGGTACCAAAATTGGGACTTGAAACTGTCAATCCTCTCCCACATTTTCTTGATCCAAAATTACCAGTAAAACATTGACCTTCTATTGTATTAAGAGCACTAACTCATCTCCAAGCACCCTATCATTGCGTTGTAGAGAATTTTTAACATGTCTGAAGCTTTATCATTCTAGATAACTCTTAATGTTATCATATACTACCATATAATCATGGTCATTGAGAAAGAAATATCTACAAAACATACCTCCTACATGAGCTTGACAGATCAACAATTTTATTAAAACACCAAATGTTTTAGTATTGGTAAATTGATTAGCGCATGATTTATTTGATACCACAAGGGGAATCAAATAGGCAGACCCCTTGTCTCCCTTTATTTTCATCATCATGGAAGAATCCTCAAAGGAATTATTTCCCAACTCATTTTAGAAGGGCATTATAAGGGTGTAGATGTGGCTCCTGGTATTGAACCTCTCACTCATCATCAGTTTTCTAACCATACCATATTGTTTACAAGTGCCAATATAGTAGAGGCCTAAAATATTAAAATATATTGGATGATTATAGAAAGGTCTCTAGGTAGAGTATTAATTAGAGGAAGTCTAAAGTCTTTTTTTCTAAATGGTCAACATATCCTTCGAAGAGAGATAACATGCATTCTAGACTTGACATTTGCTAAATTTCTAGGATATTTTTGGGGATGCTTCTATTGTTGGTATCAATACAAAGTGCTATTGGGAAAATTAGATCAACAGTTGCAATAAAAAATAGAAATGTGGAAAGGGAAACGGTTAACCTATGTAGATAGAATACTCATGTTGAAGGCGATTCTCTCTATGATCCCAATTTACTTTATTTCATGCATAAAAATTACAAGGGTGGTTAAGGGTATTATTATTCAAATCATGGGGAGATTTTTCTTGAATGGGATAGAGGATAACACAAATTCTCATTGATATCATGGGAGAAAATTTGCAAACCACAAGAAGCTATTGAAGCAGGATTAAAGAAACTAAATATTATGAATATGGTCATGGGGCCAAGCTTGTCTGGAATATGTATACCAAAGGTAGTCAAAGGTGGGTTCAGATCTTGAGGAAAAGTATATTGACACTAATAAACCAATTCAAATACTCAATACAAGAGACCCCCCTAGAGGATCAAGAATATGGAACTATATCATAGAATGTCAAGATATAATCACTAAGAATATCACATGGGAAATCAATAATGACATATGTGCTTGCTTTTGGGAAGAATCATGGAAAGGTCATTAAGCTCTAATAAACACTCCTCATATAGAAACTATTAAGAAGGAAATATGTAGAATTTGGGAGGGAAAAGTTTTTAATTATGGGAACATCATTATGGTAAATGGTATGCCAAGATGGAAATGGAAGCTACTGGAGGAACTCAATGTGCCATAAGACCAAAAGGATAGTTTGGAAAGAATACTGGTAGGGAGGTGTTTTTCAATCTAGGAGAAAGATGATGTGATTTTTCGGTGTACCTTTATACATGGAGATTACAAGATTGAGTTGGGATAAAATATTGGGGAAGCTATAATGGATGATCAACAATGGCCTAAAGATCTTTTATGGACTAAGCATTTCTTACCTAAATAAATATATTTTTTCATGGATTTTCATTCAAAATAGAATTCTCACGCAAGATGGAATGGTGAAATTAGGAATAATGGAACCAAGAAGATCTTATATGTGCAAAAACAAGGAGGAAAGTGTAGACCACCTCCTCTTGACATGCCCATATGAAAAAACATGATAGAAATATTTCCTATTAATAATTAATATCCAATGTCTAGTACCATAGAAATTGAAATATTGGTTTGAAATGTGGCCTAGGAAGAACAAAAAAATGCATATTTGATAGTTTGTGGAAGGTTTCCCCCTCATTATTTATTTTGGAACCCTAGATAGAATTGAATCAAATTATATCTCAAGATAAATCAATGTCTAGAGAAAAATTGATCAGGATAATTGAGACTTTAATCATACAACTAGTAAATTCGGCTACCAGGAATATATTCTGAAAGATAATACTTTCACAAACTAGGATGATGAGATGACTATGGTTTTTAAAATATTAAATTACCCTCCTATTAAAATTGATAGTAATACTAAGAAATCAAAAAATCCATGTGGAGATGGTAAATGATAAGCACTTGAGGTGGGTTGGGTCAATATAAATGTTTATGGTTCCTTGAAGGGAATCCAAGGCAAAGTGGAATTGGGTGTGTGGCTAGGGATGAAACTAGAAGTGTCATTGTATAAATTTTAGTGTATATTGAGGATATCACAAACAATATAAAATAATTCAAAGAATCCTTAATGGGATTGGAATCGGGCAAGTAAATTGGAGAAAAATATATATCTAGAAGGTGACTCTTTAATCAACATTAATGCTATTTTACATGATCATATTACCAACTAGAAAATGGGTAGATGGTTGGAAGTAATTAAAAAATTAATACATTTTTTTAAGGACTTCAAACTTAGCCACATATACAGGGAAGGAAATCACATAGTAGATGGTCTAGCAAAAAAAGGGTGGAGGCATTAGGGTGAGCTGACATGGAAAAGTAATGATGATGTGGTAGAATGGATTTTATGTAATGCCCCACCCGAGAACCCTTTGAACCAAAGGGAAAAATATGAACTTAACAATTTTTATTTTAACACAAGTAAACATAATGTTGACAAATGTATCCAAGTAAATCACAAAACACAACATGATCAGTAAACCATAACTCAAAGTTAACATCACGACCATCACAAGTTTGCACACAAGAGGATGTCTTTAAAAAGAACTTCCAAAGGTTCCCAAGTGATCAATCACAAAGGTGTCAACAAAATATACATGTTGAATCCATCACATGAGAGCTAGGAACATGTCCACGAACCCCATGGGTTAATACCAGACCATCATCAATGGTCACTCAATGAGGAGAAAAACACATCCCTGTAGCCATATAATGAAATAAGATGATACCATGCAAGAAAAGAGGAAAAACATCACCAAAAAAATGAATCTAATCTATTCTTATTGAAATGGACTCTACTCGATAAAGGGTACTAAAAACAACTTTTAATTTTTAATCTAACCTCTGGAAGTGCTCTCTATTTTATAGGTGTCATTTTATAGCCAATGTAAAAAATTGCATAGGCATTGCAAAAAGTTGTATAGGCACTGAAAAAAGTTGCATAGGCACTACAAAAAGTTACATAGGCAATGCAAAGTTGCATAAGCATAATTCCGCATCAAGCGGATAGAAGGACCATCTAAAGGCCATAACTTTTACATCCAACATATGATTGACTTTGTTCAAAATATGTCAGAAATATATTGATGAGATCTAAGATAAAATGAATCTAAAAATAAACTATGACATCATCATTTTTGTCACTATCCACTTAATTCAAATACAGTCAAAATACAAGTAAATGTTGATGCATAAAACATGCAACCGATAGGGTAACTTACTCTGACAAAAGCATAGGCTGGCCAACACCAATGTATGACATAAAATATAGGCTTGCTCCACACCGGGGAGTACCATATACATACACATCAAGGCATTTCCCACTCGATTACAATCAATATAATAAACCAAAGGCTATTTTAAGAATCAAATTCATACATCAAGAGCCTACTCTGAATACAATAACTGAAAGAGTACAATACATACATCTCAAGTCTAGTGAAGGTCTACAAAGAACCCTCAATTCTCAAATACTTTTAATCTAAAGGAATCTCACCACTTGTACATTGGTCTCCAACAATGGTATAATAGTGCAATGCCACCCTACCACATGTAACCCTTAGGGCCACCTCACCATGCTCTCAGAGATAGTAACCCGACCACAAACATAAGTCATACATGCAAGCAAGGAGTGGCTAAACCACACATCAAGTAGATGCACACTCTCATAAAAGGATGCAGTGATCCAATGTGTTGTGGTTCCACAACAAACACCCCATTTAAGATCCTTGGTCTAATGGGGACCCCCCTTTTTGGGGCCTTTGTCCTTTTTCGGTGGTTTAAAGTCTCCAAGGTTAAGTAAGACCAATTATCTAGCTAGTCAAATTGAGGACCCTTAGGAAGGCTCCTGATAGTTCAGTATCATCTTGTTTTCCTTGTTAGTATTTTTTCCTCCTTTATCTTTTAGCTTCTATTTTTTCTCTTTCCACTAAGTCCTTAAGACTTAGTGTGTTTTTCTCCCTTTTAGACTTTCATAGTTTCGAAGGTCCCCAGTCCTTCGAAACACCGAAAGGCCAAATTGTTTTTTTTTTTTATTTTAGAGTTTCAAAGGTCTCCTAACCTCCAAAACAATGAAAGGCCAAAAGGATGAGCACAAAATTAGGAAAGAAGAGTGTTATAATTTCACAGTTTGACACTATGATGTTCCTGATCATGTCAGCTTGAAGTATCAACCTACAAAAGATGTTTTAGTTCCTTTTTTTTAATTATGTGGTTGTCATCTTTTCAATCTCTAATTGCACAGTGACTCAGAGAACTACAGTGATTCATCTTTAACACCCTTGTGTACCCTATTGTGAGTCTTCTTGGCAATTAGATCAGTCACTTTGAGCTCGAGCATCACATATTGTCATTTTTATTCGCAGCCTTCAAGGTAGGGTTTGTAGTTTTTAACTTTTTTCTTTGTGTATCATCGCCATCCTAGGGTTTCCCTCATATTTATGGTCTTTAGTTAGGTTTTTATTGTGTCTTTTAGGGTTTTAGGCTAGTCTAGTCTAGGTTTTGTCCTTAGGGTTTTGACTCTATCCATCCTTCATGGCTATTGGAGTTTCAACATCCGCAACTCCGAAACTCCCATCCTAGCTCCAATGCACCAAATCCCAAGTCAGTACACTTTAGCATTTTGGTGTTGCACTCAATGAGATCAATGTGAATCTCTGACATCTAAAACTATTAAAAAATAGTAACCTTTAAATTTCCTAACTCCTCTACTACCCTTTGGAGTTTCACACTTTCACATGCTGAAGTATCTTTGTGACTCTAATACTCTGAAGAACACCCAACATGCCCATTTCCAATATTTTGTAGCATCAAACTTGCATTCCAAGAATGTTATCCAATTGAAAAGTTCCAAAACTATGAAGAATCTAGGGAGTTCAATTTTTTATCAGTTTGATGGATTTTTAGTGCTTCTTTTTGGTTTTTTAGGGTTTTATTGCTTTAATTATTTAGATAGTAGATTATTTTACACTTTCAATAATGGATAGTGACAACACAGATAGTGAGATTGGGCACCTAGATTGGGATTCATTCCTAAGGTATTGTACAAATCTAGTAGGAAAATCATCAAACTACACTAAATGGTCTTGGTGGGTTTAGTAAATGTAGTTGTGCTTCCAGTCTCCATTCTTTTGTCAGACTTAATCATGGCCCTAGCTCATCACTACATCTTAGATGAAAAAGTGGTAAAGATCAAAGCAGGAGATATTGTATTAGACCTAAGACCAGACACTATTGAAGATGTTTTCCATTTTTAGAAGGGATTTTATCACTTCTACCAGATCACCAAAGAGAGAGGGATGAGGTGGTTTGAGAATAACACTTTGGATGCCTTTGACATTGTCAATAAGGAATATCTCATCCAACATCTTCTAAAGAATAAACTGGAAAGGATTGATATGAGAAGGGGTTATACTTAAATGATGATATGAAGGTTGTAGTAACAATGTTAAGCTGAGTGTATGGCCTCCCCCAAACACATTAGGTGGAATCATGGATGATCCATATCATATAAAAGATAATAGGGAGAAGGGTCAGAATTGATTGGGGGACAATACTAAGTGACAACCTGGAATTACAGCTGAGGTAGGTAAAGCATGACCCCTACTTTTATATGACATCCTATATAATATATCTCCTTGTAACTAGAGATAACTATCAAGGTCTCACTAGGAAATGGTCACTCAATGACCGAAACGCCTGGCCGTATATTGTATACCGTCAACTAGTAAGGAAGGATAAGATGAAAGATGATAGTTTGGAGTATAGGATTGTAAACGACACTTTCATCTTTGCAATCATCAATTCTATTGAAGGAGATTATGCCAAGAGGCTTTTAGAAGAAGTTGTGGCTAAGGTTTGAGCCCTAGGGGCTTATTATATTCAATACAAAACCTTTAATAACATCTGATTTGTTGGGAGTAACATTAATCCCAAGAATGTTTCACACTACCCATCAAACAAAATTGTGTTATTAGAGATGGGAAGACAACTCTTGGATGCTTATGAAGTAATCAAGTTAAGGAAGAAGCATTGTTGGGAATTCCCTATCTCCATAGGATCCCACTCTCTACAAGACATAAATTTCTATAGGTTGATAGGGCTTGAATGGGATGAATGCCCTCTACAGAAGTTCAAATTAATAAGGCTCATGGTTGATTCCATCAATACATATAGACAAATTGTAGGGAGACATTACAAACATGACCCTCACATAGAAGATCATTGGATAAATTGCATTGATGATTATGAGGTCAGGATCCAGGACTACTGTAGAATGTCTCTTGAATTAGCTAAGGATACATTACAGGTGTAAATCCCTCCCAAAGTATGGGATAAAGATTCTAAGGAGGTGTTGGACCCATTCTATAATAAAGATAAGGTATATACTCAACTTATTCTGAATCTGGAGATTGGTAGAGATGAGAATGATACTATTGATATATTTTTTTGTGCATTAGGGAAGTCTTAACAGACCGACCTAATTTTCTATTGTAAACTTGTATAAAGGAGAGATGTTTCTTGGTGAGGAAGTGTGGATGTGTAATGTTGAAGCTGGGAGATTGTATTTGTGAAGTCTATTGGATGTAGAGAAGAGATAGTGATTGTGATGAATTTTATTGGAACTGTTTAAGCAAAGAAAATTTCTATCATTCGGTTCACTGGATATTGTTACTCATATATCTGTATTTCGGGCAGTGAGTCCAGAAGGTGGATTTAACCTTCACATTTGGGCAGTGTGCCTAGGTAGTGAGCCTCTTGTTTCTCTTGAATCCTAATAGGGTATGTCCTTTGGTGTAGGAGCACCTAGAGGTTGGTCCTATCCAACTATCAAATTTTGGCTTGGAAAGCCTACTATAAGCTTGTGTTAGATGAGAATGTTCTAGTGTAAGTTTAGTTTAGTTTTTGATGTGGTATGTTTTGTTGTGGAAATGTTGTGTCAATAAGCCTGATGTTAGGGTTGTAAGCCAAAAAGGGAAAAGTTGAGAAATGGGAGCTAGAGTGCATAATTTGATCCATTTTAATTATAATTAGTCTTAGAAGTGATTTTGAGGGGAATTGGAACCCATAATGTTGGGTTAGAACAATGTAATTGTTGAAATGTGATCAGGATGAAATTGGGAAATACTGAAATCTAATTTTTTAGTATTTTCTGTCTTAGTAAACTACATTTTTGAGGTGAATTGGAACCACTAATGTTGGGTTAGAACACTATAATTGTTGAAATGTGATTAGGATGGAATTGGGAAATACTGAAATCTAATTTTTTTTTTTTCTATGCCTTAGTAAACTACATTTTTGAGGTGAATTGGAACACATAATGTAGGGTTAGAACAATGTAATTGTTGAAATGTGATCAGGATGGAATTGGGAAATACTAAAATCTATTTTTTCAATATTTTCTGTCTCAGTAAACTACATTTTTGAGGTGAATTGAAACCCATAATGTAGGGTTAGAACAATGTAATTGTTGAAATGTGATCAGGATGGAATTGGGAAATACTGAAATCTAATTTTTTAGTATTTTCTATGTCTCAGTAAATTGCATTTTGAAGGTCTTCAGGGAATTTCTAGGCTTATTAGACTCATGGAGGGCTCATCATAGTTTCCCTCCAAATTTTCTTTCTATAATTATTTATTATCTTTCCAATGACGTAAACGGTTCAGAAATCGAAACTAGGACTAGAAATTTATGCCTTCTCCAATTGGGCCTAAATATTTATATAGATTTTTGAAATTTTTGGTAGTTTCAATAAGTTTATTTGTAATAAACATTATGAGGGCTCTTCATTTCATTTCCAAGGGATTATAGTGACCCTTGGGATCCATCATATTTGTATAAACTCCAATTTTGAATAGAAGGGATCATTTTTGGCTTGCAATTCTGTTGTTAGTCTTATGGTTTTTATATTAAACTTGACAATACCGCAGGTATCACACTAGGTATTGTAATCTGATTCATAATTCAGATCAATGGTATCAGAGTGGGGATGATCCTTTATAAAAATTTACACAAGGTCCTTCTACCAAAGATTAGGATTGGATACACAAGATTTGTCAAAATATCCACCTTTGAGGCACACATGATCGAAGATGTCAGACAATGCAATTAAGAAGTTAGTGGAAGAGGCTTTAAATAAGAAATGAGAGGAGATGATGATTCAATTGTCATTACTACAAAATAAAAAACCCTCTGGATCAAGAACAACATTTCATGGAAATACCCCTTTCAAAGTGCAGGTAAATTTTGACATCCCAGATTTTGAAGGAAAAGTCGATGCTGAAGCTATTGATAACTGGTTATCATAATTGGATAGATAATTTTCTATAAAAAATTTCTCAGATGCAAAAAAAATAACATTTTCTATCCTCAAAGATGAAATTCATGTGAAATTAGCTTGAGAAACCAAATTAGCAAATAAAGAATGAGAATTATTTGAAGAAAATGGCTTGGAAATATCTCTTGATAAGAAGCCCACATGGGGATAATTTGTGGAATACATAAAAGAATCATACCTTCCTAAGGATGTCTATGAAAAAAAATACATAGAATGTAAGCTACTTCAATAGAAGAGGGATCAGTCTATGCAAGATTACACCAACACATTCCATTCAATTTCAGCAAAACTTGGTATTGAGGATTCAGAGAAGCATTGAATTCTAAAATATCGTAGTGGACTTCACATGTATATTTAAACAGAGATGGAATTTTTAAACATTGAGAAACTACCTATAAATATGCTAAGAAAATTGAAGAGAAATTCAAGAAGAAAGGGAAGAGGGACTACTTTTCAAATAATAAGCCAAGGGTTAAAGGTGAAAATAAATCTGCAGGAAAATAGGTGGCCAAAGAACCTCACTCAAACTCACCTAGGAACACATGGTGGGCTGCAAAAAAAAGACAGACAAATACAGGCATGTGGTGTGAGATGCATAAGTCCCCAACCCATAATAAAAAGGATTGTCGAAGTATTAAAAATATCATCATAGAAATACAAGGAGATGAATTTAAATTTGACTCATCACCAATAGATACTTCTGAGAAAAAGGAGAATGATTCTTTCATAGAAGCAAACCCATATGCCATAGTTGCAACTGCTAAAGTAATGCATCATGAAGTTCAAGACAAAATTTTTCATTCACATATGTGGGTTGATGGAAAGCCTCTACATTTTATTGTGGACAGTGGGAGCCAAAATAATTTGATATCTAGGGAGAAACTCAAAAGATTGAATTTGTAAGTGACAAGACACCCACAACCATACTCTATGGGATGGGTAAATGAGGAACAAAATATTCAAATAAATCAACAGTATCATCTGCCATATTCAATCAAGCCTTTCAAGGATGAAGTGATATGTGATGTAGCACCACTGGATGCATATGATGTCTTGCTGGGGAAACCTTACATGTATCATAGGCGTGGAGTGTATGAATCCAGGCCATGTAGTGTTACAATCAATCTTGGTGGGAAGAGGTATCGAATACGAGAGGTATGTCCAACACAAACTGCTTCTTTAATTAGTGCTAAACAATGTAAATGTTTGATTTCTCAAATTGGAGCTTTTGTTCTACTCATGGTTCACCCTGAAAAAAAAAAGGCATTTGTTGTTAATACACATTCTAAGGTATCCATAACAACAAGTCAACAAAATCAGATGGATAAAATTTGAAAGAATATCATAGTGTGTTTAAATCACCGGTGGGAGTTCCAACATACTGTCAATTAAAGCACTCTATTGATTTAATCCCAGGCACACCACTACTACATGAGACAATATATAGAAGGTCAGTTTTGGAAAATGATGAAATCAAGAGAGAAATTCAATAGTTGATTCAGAAAGGACATATTCATCCAAGTGCTTCACCTTCTGGCAGTCCAATTGTCGTTGCTAAAAAGAAAGATGAGACATGGAGAATTTGTATTGATTATAGGGAATTGAACAAAATCAGTGTGAAAAATAGATATCCAATCCCTTGAATTGATGATTTGTTGGACCAACTTAGGGGGGCTAAGTTCTTTACAAAAATTGACTTGAAATCTGGATACCACCATGTAATAATTGATCCAATAGATGTGTGGAAGACTACATTTAAATCTAAGGAAGGTTTGTTTGAATGGTTGGTTATGCCTTTTTGCCTAAAAAATTCCCCAATGAAATTTATGAGGTTGATGAATGATGTTCTTAGACAATTCATTGATTAAGTTATGGTTGTTTATTTGGATGACATACTCATATTTAGCAAGACTTGGTCTGAGAATTTGCAGCATATTTAACAAGTTCTTTCAACTCTAAAACAACAGAAACTTTATGCCAACATTGAGAAGTTCTCTTTTGGCATGTAGAGTATTCAATACTTAGGGTATGTCATTGATACTGAGAGTGTTTATGTTGACCCAGTAAAGATTCAAATAATCATAGATTGGTCATCTCCTAAAACTTTCATAGAGCTTCACAGATTCTTGGGCTTAGCCAACTTCTATCGTAGATTTTTTTTGGTTTCTCACATATATCATGGCCTCTTAATCAATCATTAAGGGGTGGAGCACAAGAAAAATTTCAGTGTACAGAGGGAAAACAACAAGAATCTGATGAGTTAAAGAAAATATTATGTTCAACACTAGTACTAGTCCTCCCAGATCTACAACAATAATTCGAGATAGAAACAGATGCATCTGATATTCTCTTGGTGCAGTACACATGCAACATGAGCATCATGTTTCCGATTATAGTGAAAAAAAAATTGATATAGTACATAGGCACCCCAGCTATGATAATGAGTTGTATGCTATTATTTAGGCCTGCAAACAATGGAAACATTATATACTAGGAAAGGAAACTATTATACATACATACCATAAACCTCTTCAATTCTTAAAAACACAAGGGAAGTTGTAGAATGATAAACATCAAAGGTGGTCATCTTATCTACAACAATTTCACCTCAACATTCATCATAAAAAGGAAGCAGTAAAAAAGTGGAAGATTGTTTGAGTAGGTCTCCAATTGTGGGTTTGACAATGGTGTTGGATTCATGTGGTCATCAATTATCCACATGGGAACAACTATATGTTATTGACCCTAATTTTTCTAACATCTATAGTAAATTGGTAGAAGGAAAGTGTGTCTCTGATTTTCACTTGTAGGATGGGCTTCTTTGCCATGTTGGTCATATATGTGTACCCACCGAGGAATGAAAGAAAATGATATAGGAAGCTCACTACAACCGTGTTGCAGGACATTTTGGTATTGGTAAGACTACTACTATCCTTCAAAAGTATTTCTATTGGCCAAAAATGAAGCAGGATATCATTTAATATATACAATCTTGTGCATCCTTTGCAATTTCAAAGCAAACAAATCATAATTTGGGTCTATACTTACCATTACCTATTCCTGATAAGCCATGGCAGTCTATTTTAATGGATTTTATGTCTGGGCTTCCAACACCCAGACGGGGGCATGATTGTGTATATGTTGTGGTAGATAGGTTTTCTAAAATGGCTATCATGGTATCATGTAAACAGATGATTGATGCAGAAGAGACTGTCAAGTTATTTTTTGAACATGTTTGGGTTTATTTTAGTTTGCTAAAAAACATTATTTCTTATAGGGATAGCAGGTTCATCAAAAAATTTTGGTCTCAAATGTGGGCTAAAATGGACACAAAGTTGACAAATTCCACAAAATTCCATCCGCAAACAGATGGGCAGACAGAAGTGGTGAGTCAAATGATCATTCATATCTTACGGATGTATCACTCAAAACATCCTCACACATGGGATGAAATCTTACCCTATGTGCAACACAAATACAACCATGCACTCCATATTACTACAAGTATTAGTCCATTTTAGGTTGTCTTGGATATAATCCACTGGCACCTATGGATGTAGCACAACCAATTTTGCAATCTGATAGTCTATTGAATGGTGACAAGGAGGTAGATAAAGAAGAAAAATTCATTGATAACATTAGACACCTACAATAACAAGTTCATGAAATTTTGGAGTAGATTAATCAGAAGTACAATGAAAGGAATGATAAACATAGAAATCCTCATCACTTTTAGATTGGTGACAAGGTATGGTTACATCTTCAGAAAGAGCACCTTCAGTATTTTTTGTCTCAGTAAATTGCATTTTTGAAGGTCTTCAGGGCATTTCCAGGCTTAGTGGACTCAAGGAGGGCTCATCACAGTTACCCTACTAGTTTTGGTTCTAGAATTTTTTATTATATTTCCAATGAATTAAATGGTTCACAAATTACAGCTAGGACTAGAAAGTTATGCCTTCTCCAAGTGGGCCTAAATTGTTATATAGTTTTTTGAAATTTTTGGTAGTTATAATAAGTTTATTTATAATAAAAATTATGAGGACACTTCATTTCATTTCAAAGGGATTCTAGTGACCCTTGGGATCCAACATATTTGTATAAACTCCAATTTCAAATAGAAGGGCTCACTTTTTGGCTTGCAATTTTGTTGTTAGTCTTCTAGTTTTTATACTGAACTTGACAATACTGCAGGTATCACACCATGTATTGTAATCTGATTCATAATTCAGATCAGTGGTATTAGAGAGAACACTCCTTTATGAAAATTTACACAAGGTCCTTCTACCAAATATTAGGATTGGATACACAAGATTTGTCAAAATATCCACCTTTGAGGCGCACACGATCGAAGATGTTAGACGATGCAATTATGCAGTTGGTGGAAGAGGCTTTAAGTAAGAAACAAGAGGAGATGATGAATCAATTTTCACTCCTACAGAATTAACAACCCTCTTGATGAAGAACAATGTTTCATGGAAATACCCCTTTCAAAGTGCAAGTAAATTTTGACATCCCAAATTTTGAAGGGAAAGTTGATGCTAAAGTTGTTGATAACTGGTTATCAAAATTGGATTGATACTTTTCTGTAAACAATTTCTCACATGTAGAAAAAATAAAGTTTTCTATCCTCAAACTTGAAACCCATGTGAAATTAGCCTGGGAAACCAAAATAGCAAATAAATAATGAGAATTAGCTGATGAAAATGGCTTGGAAATATCTCTTGATAAGAAGCCCACATGGGGATAATTTGTGGAATACATAAAAGAAGCATACCTTCCTGAAGATGTCTATGAACAGAAATACATAGAATGGCAGATACTTTGATAGAAGAGGGATCAATTTATACAAGATTACACCAACACATTCCATTCACTTTTAGAAAAACTTGGTATTGAGGATTTAGAGAAGCATCAAATTCTGAAATATCGTAGTGGACTTCACATGTTTATTCAAACAGAGATGAAATTTTATAATATTGAGACATTGGCAACTGCTTATAAATGTGCTACCAAAATGGAAGAGAAATTCAAGAGGAAAGAGAAGAGGGACTACTTTGCAAATAATAAGCCAAGGGTTGAAGGTAACAATAAATATGCAGGAAAATAGGTGGCCAAGGAACCTCACTAAAACTCACCTAAGAACACATGGTGGGCTGCAAAGAAAACATAGACAAATATAGGCATGTGGTGTGAGATGCATAAGTCCCCAACCCATAATACAAAGGATTATCGAAGCATTAAAAATCTCAAGATAGAAATAGGAGGAGAAGAAGCTGAATCTTAATCATCACAAATAGATAATTCTGAGAAAAAGGAGAATGATTCTGTAATAGAAGCAAACCCATATTCCATAGTTGCAAATACTAAAGTAATTCATCGTGAAGATAAGGAAATACTTTTTCATTCATAGATGTGGGTTGATGGAAAGCCTCTACATCTTATTGTTGATAGTGGGATCCAAAAGAATTTGATATCTAGAGAGATAGTAAAAAGATTGAATTTGAAAGTGACAAGACACCCACAACCATACTCTATGGGATGGGTAAATGAGGGACAAGATATTCAAATAAATCAACAGTGTCGTCTGCCATATTCAATCAAGCCTTTCAAGGATAAAGTGATAAGTGATGTAGCATAGTTGGATGTATGTGATGTATTTCTCGGGCAACCTTACATGTATCAAAGGCATGAAGTGTATGAATCCATACCACGTAGTGTTACAATCAAGCTTGGTGGGAAGTGGTATCGAATACCAAAGGTATGCCCAACACAAACTGCTTCTTTAATTAGTACTAAACAATGAAAACATTTGATTTCTAAAACTGGAGCTTGTGTTCTGCTCATGGTTCGCCCTAAACAAACAAAGGTTTTTTTCCTTAATACACATGCTAAGGTAGCCATAACATCAAATCAAAAAAATTAGATGGATAAAATTTTGGAAGAATATCATAGTGTAATTAAATCACTGGTAGGAGTCCAACACACTGTAAGTCAAGTACTCTATTGGTTTAATCCCAGGCACACCACTACCACATGAGCCAATATATAGAAGGCCAGTTTTGGAAAATAATGAAATGAAGAGACAAATTCAAGAGTTGATTCAGAAATGACATATTCATCCAAGTGCTTCACCTTGTGGTAGTCCAATTGTCCTTGCTAAAAAGAAAGATGGGACATGGAGACTTTGTATTGATTATAGAGAATTAAACAAAATTAGTGTGAAAAATGGATATCCAATCCCTAAAATTGATGATTTGTAGGACCAATTAGGGGGGTTAAGTTCTTTACAAAAATTGACTTGAAATATGGATATCACCAAGTACCAATTGATCCAATAGATGTGTGGAAGACTGTATTTAAATCTAAGGAAGGTTTGTTTGAATGGTTGATTATGCCTTTTGGCCTATAAATTCCCTAGAAACATTTATCATGAGGTTGATGAATGATGTTCTAGGACCATTCATTGATTCTTTTGTGGTTGTTTATTTGGATGACATACTCATCTTTAGCAAGACTTGGTATGAGCATTTGCAACATGTTGAACCAGTGCTTTCAACTATGTAACAACAGAAACATTATGCCAACATTGATAAGTGCTCTTTTGGCATGTAGAGTATTCAATACTTAGGGTATATCATTGATACCAAGGGTGTTCATGTTGACCTAGTAAATATTCAATAATCAGAGATTGACCATCTCCTAAAACTTTCACAGAGCTTAGCAGCTTGTTGGGCTTAGCCAACTTCTATCACAAATTTGTTTTTGGTTTCTCACATATATCATGGCCTCTCAATTAATCACTAAGGGGTGGAGCACAAGAAAAATTTCAGTGGATAGAGGCAAAGAAACAAGCATTTGAGGATTTAAAGAAAAGATTATGTTGAACACCAGTATTGGTCCTCCCAGATCTCCAAAAATCATTCAAGATAGAAATTGATGCATTTGATTATTCTCTTGGTGCAACACTCATGCAACATGGGCATCACGTTGCTTATTACAGTGAAACTTTTTCTGATACAGTACATAGGTACCCCACCTATGACAAGGAGTTGTATGCTATTGTTTAGGCCTGCAAATAATGGAAACATTATATACTGGGAAAGGAAACTATTATAGATATAGACCATAAACCTATTCAATTCTTGCAAACACAAGGGAATTTGAAGAATAATAAACATCAAAGGTGGTCAGCTTATCTACAAAAACTTCACCTCAACATTCGTCATAAAAAAAAAATAGTAACAAAGTGGCAGATTGTTTGAGTAGTGGTGCAAAGCACCTCCCATTTTGATGTGTTTAGTATTTTTTAGGGTTATGATAGGTGTTTTGTGTGAGTTACAATAAGATCCACTAGGTTGGATCCAATTTGGTTCATCTTCATGTTTGTAAGAGCCAAATGAGCTCATAAGTGATATTGTGGTCATTTTGGCCTAAAAAGGGAAAAGTTGCTATTTTTGGGTAACTTTGTTTACAGTGTCTTTGAGGACCCTAGGTACCCTAAATATGGTCATGGAAGTCAAACTCATGTATCAAGTTGACTAAAAGAGTCTAAAATAAAAAATGCTAAAAAGTTGCTAGCAACTTTTGAAAGTTGCTCAAGCAACTTTTGCAAGTTTCTGCAAGAAGTTGAAAAATGAATTTAGAGAGGTTATAAATACCCATGCTTGGTATATGAGCATGGATTGATGATTTTTAGGAGGTTAATGAAGTTTTGGATTGCACAACTTGTTTTTGAACCCTCTGTACAGATGCCTATGAATGTATACTTGTAATTCACAGTGCTTTCTGCATTTTGTATGGTTGTGTACGGATTGGGAAAGGAGATCAGACCCCATGGGCATGTAGTGTTTCAAAATATATTTCTTTTAAGTTAAAGGAGTGTACAGTTATAGTGGATTTGAAGCCACTGGTCTGCAAGTTCCAATTGCAAAGTTGCAGAGGTGAAAATGGCTCTAACCTAGACATCCACAATTGAAAATGGATAAAACCATGGGGGATGAAGGGTTAGAGTCCATATATAGTTTTTTTTGTTTCCTTTTTATTTTTTCAATGGAGTTTATAGACCAAGAGTGAAGCCCTATGGTTAACTGTTAGGAATAGGTGAGCCTGGAAAAGGTAAAGTTGGATTTGGATCGAGCACCCATGATCTTGGAGAAAAGACTTAGAGGCATGTGTAGAAGCACTAAAGAGTCTCCTTGAAGGATCAAAAGGTGCGAGATGGTGAAATGGAGTTTGAAGACCAATTTGGTGGCATTTTGTCCAAACTGGTCCAAAGGTCTAATTAATAGGCTAAAAACTAGGGCCTGGTGATAATTGGGGTTGTGGGTGCATTGAGAAGCTAGGATTTTGGATTCTAGTAGAGTTGGTGGATACCTTGAATATTTTCAAGTTCTTCTATGGATTATTTTAGAAGATTTGGGAGCTTTAGACCAAAAATAGTGTACTTTGATCTACTAGGAAATAAGACAATTAGGCTTCCTAGTGAATTTGACAATAAATGGATTGGTAAAGTATCTAGAAGTGTGGGAAAAGGTACTAAAGAACTTTTAATGGGCCAAGGACATAGAAAAGAGTCTATGGGATGTATGGGAAGATCCTAAGCAAGGGTTTGGGATTCTAGGGGAAAGATCTAGTTAAGAAGCCTAGGAAATTGAAGAACTAGTTGGACTAGTTGAACCTAGGAGTATTGGTGTCTTCAACAAATCAACTATACCTAGGAGGAGAAGTTGATAGAGAGGGTCTTGGAGATCCATTTTGGAGAATAACACAAGGAGAGGTAACCATTGGATGGTTAGAAGAGATTAGAATCATTTTGGGAAAGGAATCGCTAGAACCCTAAACCCTCTGCATCAAGTAGGCCTCCAATTGCAAGTTTGAAAATGGTGCTAGATTCATGCGGTCATCAATCATCCACATGGGAAAAACTATAGGGTATTGACCCTAATTTTGCTAACA
The DNA here is from genome assembly GCA_018584345.1 of Thuja plicata. Lineage (NCBI taxonomy): Eukaryota > Viridiplantae > Streptophyta > Pinopsida > Cupressales > Cupressaceae > Thuja > Thuja plicata. The sequence goes on from MU223742.1 coordinate 5,476,844, forward strand.
TATATAGTAATTTGGTAGAAGGAAAGTGTGTCTCTGATTTTCACTTGCAAGATGGGTTGCTTTTGATAGAATAACTAAGAGGGGGGGTGAATCTGTGACCTCAAAAATATTCCAATAAATCAACCCAAAAACTTAGTACCGCAATATTAAGCCTCTAGTTATCTTCAGTCCTATAAGATGAATGCCTTCAAACAATCTTAACAAATAACTACTGCTCAGAGTTTAGTGTTAAAACTTATTCCTATTGTTTACCAATTAGTAGTCTTTCATTTACCGAAAAATAGTAAATTGCTTAGTGTATACCGATCAATCTAGATTAGTTATGTGTAATGAAAAACACTAAAGTAATGACTCATAAACACATTGACACATGGATTTTTAACGTGGAAACCCTGTTAAGGGA
>MU223742.1:5477296-5510235 GCA_018584345.1 Thuja plicata
AACCCAAAATTTTCACTCTTCTGAAGTGAGCTCGGTGAAGAGCCAACCCTATTAAAGGTTACAAACACATTGTTAGGTGTGACCTTGTTAGAGGATTTAAATAGAATAGTTTGTCACTTGATATTGGACATCTCTATGCTACCTTCTATGACCAAACCTAGTGTAGTTTGTCAAATGGTATCTAGAATCTCATGATATCTTCATGATCAAAATTTTTGATACTCCTTGGGATGTATCTCAATATAGAAAGGATTGTTAATTCCTGCTTGTTTAAGATACTTTCTGAATCAATGGTTAAACTGAAATAATAAATGATCTATTCACACATACAACTATACTTTGCAGATTTTTTAGATCTATTGTAATCTCATAATACCTTTATGATCAATGTATCTTTTCAATACCTTTGCTCCACTTCTTTCTGCATGGTGATGTTGTGCTTCTCTGTTTCTCGATGTCCGCAGAAGTCTTTAGCTCTTTCCTCAGCTTGATTGATCAAGAATGTATGAAGTTGTTCTTCATTAGTTTCTCTTCAACATCCTTCTTCTCTATTAACTCCCCTAATTCATAATAAATTAGATTGTCTCTTTATAGACATGATATCACCATTTATTACTTCTTGATTTTCTTGTTCTTGGCGTGATCTGCAATTCTATCCAATATTGCTTTAAAGCTTTACTTTAGTTTTATCCTATAGATTTCTCCTTGACAACTCGATAAAATTGCTTTAAATCTTTTACTTATCTCTGGCTTTAACTTGTCAATGAAAAAAATTTCAACAACCAGTTAACTCTATCTTTAGCTCTTTCCAGCTAAGTATTTTGTTGTTTCTGAAATTCAGTTCTTTTTGATGTTTAACTCTTTGATAGCTTTGGTCAACACTTCAGTTCTCCTCAGGCATCTCCATCAGGGTTGTTTGTCCATGAGGGTTTTCTATCCATTGGGCATCACTGTGAAGTTATTCTTGTCGGTAATTCTTGTGATTCTTCTCGTCGGTAATGCTTGTCAGGTTTTTTTCTCTTGAGAAACGCTGTGACCTTACTTTTGGGTTTCTCTATCCATCGAGGTGCACTGCCCATTGATGTTTTTAGTCACTTAGTGAATGATGATCTTTTATGCATTACCGAAAGCATAATATTTATCTCTCTAATTCTCTTAATTCTTTGACACTTTGTATATAACCAGTCAGATTATACCAAGTTGGTATCAATGACAATACAATCCATTAATTGATTTAATGTCTTGGATTATCTTTCTACATTTTGGTGATCAACTTAACATCTTCAAACATTCAATTAGTTATGGTTCTTCAATCTCTCCCTTTTGCATTGATGGCAACACACTACATTATCACACTATAATATTACTAATACTCTCCCATATTTTTTTTTCTATAACTATTACAAATGTCTGGTTCTCGGTAAGATCATATAGCTTAGATTTGTTTCTTGTAGAGTGTCTTTCTTCAATCTTTAATCCCTTTCCTGGATAGATGTAACAACTTCCGATTATGTTTCTGATATGTGCTCTACCTTGATTGTTCCTCTCCTTGATCATCTCTTTTTCCTTTGACAACAATCTCTCCCTTAGTATGTATTCTCTCCCTTTTGTTACTTTTCTCCCTTTGATGGATATTTCATATGAAATCTCTCCCTTTAAATATTCTCTCCCTTTGGATAATGATATAATATCTCCCTTAAAATCTCTCTCCTTGATAATGAGATAATCTCTCCCTTTGACAACAATGCCAAAGTAAAATTTTATCATGCCAAAGGTATATCCTTTCACATTTTTATAATATACTCCTTGAATTTTCCTATCCATCAGTAATACAGTGACTCTGGTGTTTGGTGCAGATTTGTACGTTGTTGTATATAGATGTATCTTTGTAGTCCATTTCTCTTGCTTGCATCAACATGTAGTCTCTTCTGATTTGTGTATAGGTTGATGCAACCTCCTTGTCAGCTTACTGACCGATAGACAAGGGTTGGACCCCTAGTCTCTATCTCAGGTACTCAAATGTATCTTTTGGTAATGGATTGCTAAATATGTTAGCTAATTGTTCCTTTGATTGAACATATTCCAGTATCACTTCTTTTGCTTGCACTTGTTCTCTTAAGTAATGATACTTGATAGAAATATGCTTAGTCTTAGCATGCATGACTGGATTCTTTGATATGTTTATTGCACTGGTATTATAACAATAGATAATCAATGGTTCAAGAATCTTCATATTCATACCTTCCAGTAATTGTTTGATCCATGCAATATTACAACAATTTGTAGCAGCAACCACATATTCTTCTTCTGCAGTAGACTATGATATGCATCCTTGCTTCTTGTTGATCCATATGACAAGTATGTCACCCATGAAGAATACTCCTCTAGTTGTGCTCTTTCAATCATCTATGTTTCCAACCCAATCATCATCTGTATAGACTTGAAGCTAAAATTTTCCTTCTCTTTTATACCATAATCCATAGTCCTCAATGTTCTTTAGATATCTCATAATTCTCTTGATAGCAGTCATATGTATTTCTTTTTTATTAGCAGAGAATCTTACAACTATTCCAACTGCATGTGCTATATTTGGTCTGGTATGAACAACATACATTAGTTTTTCAATCATTGATCTATACAAGGTCTAATTTACCTCATTTGATTTGTCTTCTTTTTTCATCTTATATCCAGTTGTCATAGGTGTCCTAACTAGTTTGGAATCTTCCATCTTGAATATCTTCAACACTTCCTTGATGTATTTGGACTGATTGATATATATGCATGCATCTTGTTGAAGAATCTGTAGACCAAGAAAGAATTTGATCCCCCCAAACATAGACATTTCAAACTCTTTTCTTATTTCATTAGCAAAGGATTTACGTAACATTTCATTTCCCCCAAATATGATATCATCAACAAATATGTCAGCAATCAGAATATTACCATTGGTATCTTCTTTTAAGTACATATTGTTATTTTCACTTATTCTTACAAATTCAACACTTATGAGATAGGAGTGAAGTCTTTCATACTAGGCTCTAGGTGCTTGTTTTAATCCATACAAGGCTTTATGTAGTCTACATACCATGTTTCTCTTGTCTGGATCAACAAATCCTTCTAGTTGTTCAATGTACACCTCTTCTTCTAGTATTCCATTTAGGAATGCAAATTTGACATCCATATGGTATACTTTGAATCCTTTGTATGCAGCATAAGAAAGAAGAATTCTAACTCCTAGTCTAGCAACGGGTGAAAAGGTTTCACCATAATCAATACCTTCCTCTTGTGCATACCCATTGCATACTAATCTTTATTTATTCCTTATGACTTCTCCATTCTCATTCAGCTTGTTTCTGAATATCCATTTGTTACCAATGACATTCTTGTCATCTGGTCTCGGTACTAGTGTCCATGTATTGTTCTTCTCAATCTGTTCTATTTCTTCATTCATAGCACTTACTCATTCTTCATTTTCAAGTGCAGTATTAACAGATTTTGGCTCAAAATCACAAAGTAAATATCTAGTGTTTAGTGACTTACTTCTTGTTCTCATTCTAGCTTTCTTGTCTCCTATGATCTAATTTTGTGGATGATGTCTTCTGACATACTTGGGAAGTTTTGGTTCAACTCTTTTTACATCATTCTAATCATCATTTTGACCTTCATTCTTATCGCCATCGCTCAGAACATCATTTAGAGGATTTTCCTAATTTTTGTTAACTACAGTCTAATGCTCGGGTGCAATATTCTATTTCTTAGGAGCACTACACTATTGCTCAGGTAGAGTGTTAGGTTCTTTAGTGTAAACAAAACTGTTGTAGTCTTCTAGTTATTTTCTACTTTCCTTATCATTCTTCTCTACAAATTCATCTATTCTTACATTTGCACTTTCAATGATCTTTTTAGACGACTTGTTAAGAAGTTTATAAGCCTTGCTTTTGGTGGAATACCCTAGAAAGATACCTTCACTTTTGGAGTCAAGATTTCCATTTCTATCATCTTTCAAAATATAACATTGACTACCAAAAATTCTGAAGTAACTTACATTGGGTGTGTAACCATACCAAATCTCATAGGGTGTCTTCTTTGTGTTCTTCAATTGTACTATGTTCAATGTGTAGACAACAGTACTGACAGCTTCCCTCTAGAAAGTTTGGGTGATGATTTTCTCAATCATTAGTGTTCTTGCACAATCAATAATTGATCTATTTCTTCTTTTAGAAATCCCATTTTGCTGTAGTGTTCTTGGTGCAGAAACCTATCTTTAAATTCCATGCTCATTGCAATAGTTATTTAATTCATTAGAAACAAATTCCCCTCCTTTATTGAATCTTAAGCATTTCAATTCCTTACCACTTTGTTTTTCTACCATAGCCTTATATCATTTAAACATCTTGAATGCTTCTGATTTATCATTTAAGAACATACATGTCATCATTCTAGAATAGTCATCTACAAAGAGAATGAAATACCTATCACCACAGTAACTCTTTGTCCTCATAGTTCCACATAAATTAGTATGGACTAATTCTAGAATAACATTAGATGTATGGGCTTTACTCTTGAAACTAGACCTTGTCATTTTACCTTTTTGACAATTCTTGCACATGATATGTTCAGGCTTTGACATACTCGGTAAGCCTCTTACTTTTCTTTTATTGCTTATCTTTATCATGTTATCAAAATTCACATGACATAATATCTTATGCCACAACCATATGTGTTTGTTTCTAGCCATTAAACAAGTGGTGTTAATGTCATTAAGATATAAAAGGCTACCTTTTGTCTGTTCACCAGTTCCGATCAACCTTCCTGATTCATTAAAGATATTTGTCTTTTTATTCTCAAATGCTACTTGGTGACCTATTTTATTCAGCTGTGAAATACTCAACAAATTATAATTCATTCCTTTTACCCAGTAATTATTTTCACATTTGATTAGGTTATTCAACATTATGGTTCCTTTACCTTCAACTGGATAAGGTGTGTCATTACCCATTCTTACTGATCCACCATTATAGTATTCAAAAGTTTCAAACTTTTGTTTATCACCGGTCATGTGGTGAGTGCAGCCACTATCTATAATCCATACATCATTCTTACTAACCTTAGATATGAGTGTAGTCTATACATACCTTTCTTCTTCTTTGTCTAAATCATCCTTCATGGCTACAAATACCATCTCAGTATCATTAGCTCTGTTCTCAGCCAGGTAACATGCTTTCTTTCCTTTGTCCTTGTAGTCTCAGGTATCTATTATGTCAAATTGTCAGTTGCTTTGGTAATCTCTGTTATCACCTCAATCAAACTTTTTTTCATATGTTCTATCATTACTTCTCTCATTTTTTCTTCTGCTAGGACATTTCGCAGTAAAGTTTCCAACCTCTTTACAATTAAAACATACAAGTGATAATTTACCTTTGTATCTACCTTTTCCTCTCTACAATCTTCTTTCCATTAGTGCTTCAATCTCATCAAGTCCTTGGTCATCACTAGATCACTTTCGCTATCATTTCTAATAGTGTGTTTATGACTTGAATTACTTATTTTCAAAGAATATTTGAATGCATACTCTATAGATGGTAAGACACTATTATGAAAGTTATTCATCTCGAATGAAATCAGTCTACCAATCAGACTATCTAGAGTAACATTATTGTTTACAACTTCTCTCATTTCTTGTATAGCAGATATTCTAATAGCATATATAGGCAGTAAGGTTCTTAGGATTTTACTTACCACTGTCTCTTCTTCAAGTACACCTCCAACTACTCGGATAAAATTGACTACCTCTTTGATTTTGTAGCTATACTGAGTGATATTTTCTCCTTCTTTCATCCTTAGGTCATAAAACCTCCCTCTTAGGCTATCTACCCTAGCTCTTAGTACATTAGCATCTCCTCCATGTACCAGATTCAATTTATCCCACATTTGCTTTGCAGAGGTGTAGGTTTTGACATCTTCAAACTCAACATCAAAGAGTGAGGAAGAAATTTCTATCATCATGCAATTATTCTCACGCTTTTCTCTCAATTTCTCAAGTGTGTGAGGTCATGTAGGCAACACATATTCAGTATCTAGGTGTTGAGTAATGTCATTACCAATACCTGATAGATGGAGTCTTATTTTTCTTTGCCATGATGCAAAGTTGTCTTTATTCAACTTGGGCACATCTCATTTGTTCATCTTGTGATCTTTTGCTTGAGTTGTTAAAATCCCTTTCTAAGAACACAAGCTCTGATACCAATTGTTAGAATAACTGAGAGGGGAGGTGAATCAGTGGCCTCAAAAATATTTTGATAAATCAACCCAAAAAATTTGTACCACAATATTAAGCCTCTATTTATCTTTAGTCCTATAAGATGAATGCCTTCAAACAATATTAACAAATAACTACTGATCAAAGTTCACTGTTAAAACTTATTCTTACTGTTTATCGATTAGAAGTCTTTCATTTACCAAAAAGTAGTAAATTTCTTAGTGTATACCGATCAATCTAGATTAGTTATGTGTAATGAAAAAACTAAAGTATGACTCATAAACACATTGACACATGGATTTTTAACGTGGAAACCCTGTTAAGGGAAAATCCACTTGGGACCGGTAACCCAAAATTTTCACTCTTCTGAAGTGAGATCGGTGAAGATCCAACCCTGTTAAAGGTTACAAACACACTGTTAGGTGTGACCTTGTTAGCAAATTTAAATAGAATAGTTTGTCACTTGATATCAGGCATCTCTATGCTACCTTCTATGACCAAACCCAATTTAGTTTGTCAAATGGTATCTGGCATCTCATGCTATCTCCATGATTAAAATTTTTGATACTCCTTGGGATGTATCTCAATATAGAAAGGATTGTTAAGTCCTGATCAGTTAAGAGACTTTCTAAATCAATGGTTAAACTGAAATAGTAAATGATTTGTTCACACATACAACTATACTTTCCAGATTTTTAGATCTATTGTAAGCTCATAAAACCTTTTGGATCAATGTTTCTTTTCAATACCTTTTCTCCACTTCTTTATGCTCGGTGATGCTATGCTTCTCTATTGCTCGGTGTCCACAGAAATCTTTAGCTATTTCCTCAGCTTGATTGATCAAGACTATATGAAGTTGGTCTTCATCTATTTCTCTTCAGCATCCTTCTCTATTCACTCCCCTAATTCATAATGAATTATATTGTCTCTTTATAGACATGATATCACCGTTTCTTACTTCTTGATTTTCTTATTCTTGGCATGATCCACAATTCTATCCAATCTTGATTTAAAGCTTTACTTTAGTTTTATCTCGTAGATTTATCCTTGACAACTGGATAAAACAACTTTAAATCTTTTACTTATCTCTAGCTTTAACTTGTCAATGAAAACAATGTCAACAACCAGTTAACTCTATCTTTAGCTCTTTCCAGCTAAGTATTTTCTCATTTCTGAACTTTAGTTCTTTTCGGTGTTTAACTCTTTGATAGCTTCGGTCAACACTTCAGTTCTACTTGGGAATCTCCGTTGGGGTTGTCTGTCCGTCAGGCATCACTGTTAAGTTCTTCTCATTGGCAATTCTTATGATTCTTCTCGTTGGTAATTCTTGTCGGGCTTCTTGCATGGGAAACACTGTGACTTTACTTTCAGGTTTCTCTATCCGTCGGGGTGCACTGCCCGTCGATGTTTGTGGTCACTTAGTGAATGTTGATCTTTTATGCATTACTGAAAGCATACTATTTATCTCCTAATTCCCTGAAGTCTTTTACACTTTGTATATAACCAATTAGATTATATCAAGTTGACATCAACGACAATACAATCCATTAACTGATTTAATTTCTTGCATTATCTTTCTACATTTTAGTGATCAACTTAACATCTTCAAACATTCAATTAGATTCTCACTTGCAAGATGCATTTCTTTTCCGTGATGGTCATATATGTGTACCCACCATAGAATGAAAGAAAATGATATGATAAGCTTACTACAGCCATGTTGCAAGACATTTTGGTATTGGTAAGACTACTGTTATCCTTCAAAAGTATTTTTATTGGAAAAAAATGAAGCAGGATATCATTTTATATATACAAGCTTGTGCAGCCTATGCAATTGCAAAGCCAACAAACCATAAGTTGGGTCTATACTTACCATTACCTATTCCTGATAAGCCATGACAGTGTGTTTCAATAGATTTTATGACTGGGCTTCCAACTACTAGGAGGGGGCATGATTGTGTATATGTTGTGGTAGATAGGTTTTCTAAAATGGCTATCATGGTAGCGTGTAAAAAGATGATTTCTACAGAAGAGACTACCAAGTTATTTTTTGAATATTTTTGGGTTCATTTTGGTTTTCCAAAAAGCATTATTTCTGATAGGGATAGCAGGTTCATCAACACATTTTGGTCTGTGCTATGGGATAAAATGGACACAAAGTTGACAAAGTCCACAACATTCTAGCCCCAAATAGACGGGCAAATAGAAGTGGTGAATTGAATGATCATTCATATCTTACGTATGTATCATTCAAAACATCCTCGCACATGGGGTGAAATCTTACCCTACGTGCAACATAGCTACAACTGAGAACTCTATAGTACTACATGGCATAGTCCATTTGAGGTTTTTCATGGGTATCAACCATTGGCACCTATGGATATAGCACTCCCAGTTTTGCAATCTGATAGTCTATTGAATGCTGACAAGGAGGTAGATAAAGTAGAAAAACTCATTGATAACATTAGACACCTACAACAATAAGTTCATTAAATTTTGAAGCAGGATAATCATTAGTACAAGGAAAGGCATGATAAACATGGAACTCTTGATCACTTTCAGATTGGTGACAAGGTATGATTAGATCTTCAGAAAGAGTTCCTTCAATATTTTCTATGTGTCAGTAAACTACATTTTTAAAGGTCTTCGGGGCATTTCTAGGCTTAGCGGACTCAAGGAAGGCTCATCACAAATTCTCACCCAATTTTGGTTATATAATTTTTTATTATCTTTCCAATGAAGTAAACGGTTCACAAATCAGAGATAGGACTATAAAGTCATGCCTTCTCCATGTGGGCCTAAATTTTTATATAGTTTTTTGATATTTTTGGTAGTTTTAATAAGTTTATTTTTAATACACATTATGAGGACCCTTCATTTCATTTCCAAGGGATTCTAGTGACCCTTGGGATCCATCATATTTTTATAAAATCCAATTTTGAAGAGAAGGGATCACTTTTTGGCTTACAATTCTATTATTAGTATTCTGGGTTTTATATTGAACTTGACAATACCATAGGTATCACACCAAGGATTGTAATTTGATTCATAATTCAGATCAAAATGTTAAAAGATGTAAAATTTGTCGAGCAACTTTTGCAACTTTGAAAAGTTGCTTGACAACATTTAGGAAAAAGTTACAAACTGCCCAAAGGAAGTTATTGGTCAGTTTGAGAAGTAGTCATAGGTAAATGGGACCTATTTAAGTACTTTTATGGCCTTGTATGAAAGTTGAACACTTCTAGATACATTTTGCAAGAATTTGAATCAGACAGTTTTGTTGTTACATAACAATTTTCTTTTTTTGTAGAATAGTGGTGCTTAATGGATTAAATTTTCTTTATTTTCCATGTAACTAGAAAAGTGTGATAGTTTTTCAATATTGAGTGGAGTGGTGTAGTCTCTAGATTTTGATTTTGACATGTAAATTAATTATTGTCCCTATTCTGGGTTCACTGGACCAGTCAGGGTTGCAAATGCAAAAATTGATCCTTAGGAAGTTCTGACCTTGGAAAAGAAATGAGCCTTGTTAGAATGGAAAAATGATCTATGTATAGTTTTTCCCTTTTGTTAAGAGGTTAGAAGTGTTAACAGTGAATTTTGAGCTCTTTCCCTAGGCAAGATTGTTAATATCCCGATTAGGGAAACAAGAGGGACAAAGAGTCTAACTTGTAGGAGTGGATTGATCAAAGAAATCCAACACCCTAGTGGTGTCTCTAAGACCTTGGTAGAGCTTGGTGTATGAGATAGTGAAGGTTTAAACGCATTTGAATGGATTTTGAACATGATATGCAGAGGCTGGTTCATTTTCTCAAGAATTATCTCATTTATGGTTTAGTGTTGTACGGACACCTCCAAAGCCTAAGACCAAGAAAATCCTTTGAGTTTTGGTAAAGGGTGTCTAATTCCAAATTGGTTTAAGGGGTTGTGTGGAAGTTTCAGGAAAGAAAGACAAAATCCTACAAAATACGGCTAATAAAGACCTAATTGCTTCTAGCCCTTAATTCTAGGAAGAATGTGAAACGATGGAGAGATGAACCCTAATTCTTAATAGAATTTTTTGATGACATATTTTGTTATTAGTATGCAAAGGGAACAATTTTGAACTGTTGGTAACATCAACACCAAAAGACAGGTTTATAGTGCAACCCAATACAATGGTTAGCAGAGGTCACCAAAAATGTTAAGTACATAGGAACCCGACAGAGGAAACTGAAATATAACTTCACAAGGGAACCTGACAAACATAGGTTACAATGTAAACTAATGACATAGACAATAGAGTAACCTGACAGAGTAGACAACATAGTAACCTGACAGAGAAGACAACACAGAAACCTAACAAACAATCTACAGAGCAACTCGAGAGGAAATACTAAAGAGCAACCCGAGCACCAATCTACCGAGAGACAGTTATAATTTTGAGAAATGTGGATCTGACTTACACATCAGATAAAGCACTTAAGTTTTATATTTAACTTAAATCTTAGCTTTAAATTCATTTCTTGAGGGACAAGTAAAGCAATTGTAATTGTTTTAATCAGTCTAACTAATTGAAAACATGCAAACTAGGAGATCATGGTCATGTTATAAACCTTTGATCATAGGTTTATCATTGTTATGCATGAAACTTAAATAGGTCAAATTCATTGTATAAATAGATGTGTAATCAATCAGAACAAGAAGATGTGATGATGATTGTAGCCAAAGATCATATCTAAGGATCAGAGATAGAGTTTTATGCAGAAGAACAACAAAATATGAAATCAGTTACCAAGAAAAAGATCCAAGGCTACCAAGAATAATAGAGGTATTAATCAGTCACTATAGGTGATACATTATATTATGAACTTTAATGGATATGTACTCAGCAATTCTAGATTGTATATACTTAGGTCAATAAGTATTTTTGCCTACATTCTAACAAGTGTAGAAAATTGAAGAAATCCTTTGAGAAGGTGGATTTAACAATCCTTTTGTAAATCTCTTAACCAAGTGCACACTAAAAAATGTTTCTAAAGATCTTAACAGAGTAGACCTTAACCAATCTAAACAAGTTACTCCTAACAGGGTAAGATCATCAAAAATGATCAAACTTGTAAGCCTTAATCGGCCCCTTCCCTGCAGATAGTGAATTTTTGTGGGTTTTATCCCCACCATAATTTTTACCTTCTAACAAGGGTTTTCTACATTACCAAATCTTGTGTCATGTGTCATTAACATTTGATGAATGTTTCTATGAATTTTTACATGCAAATTAAGTTTTGGAGTTGATATTACATGCATAAAGATATAATAGCACATATGATCGGTAATGCAAGGATTTGATTACTAAAAGGATTAAGGTTAAGTGATAAAAATTTTAAGGGTACTGATTCACCCCTCCCCTCTCAGTACACACCATTCCATTATTCCAACAATTAGTGTCAGAGCTAGATCTCTTATTTGGAAAATTTTAAATGCTTATGAGAAAAGATCATACAATGGAAAGGTATAAGCTAGACAAGAGTATTGAGAATCAAAAGTTGGAGATATAGATCTTCTATGAGCAATACAAAGAAGCTAGAGTCAAGATGAGAGAGCTACTGGATGAAAGAAAGGTCATGGCATCTCGCTGTAATGAAATAGACTATCATGAAGAAGAGATACCTTATTTATTTGAGTCTTCAGGATCTACATCTTGCAATACATCAAACACATCTGAAGGAAGCATTACAAGTCTAAATGAAATCAATCAACATATGGCTAGACAAGTGAAATCACTACAAATCAGTCAAGAGACACAGATGGTAAGAATGATTGAGGTTATGAAAAATGCTAGACAAGCTGAGAAAGAAATAACATTAGCTATTGATGACAGGAAGAAGATCACTGAAAATCTACAAGAGAAAGAATAAAAAATACAAAGACTTATTGAACATCATCATGAGATCACCAATCAGATTATTCTTATGAGTTAGGAGGAAAACTGAATGAGCATAGAATTTAATGGAAAATTGGAAGCTATTGGTGAGCTAAGAGAAGAAAATGAAAGACTAAAGTATCAAGTAAGGATTCAACAACAATGCAATGAAATGATCAAGAAATTTGAAGAAAGCACCAAAAGATTGGATGATTTTCTAGATGGACAAAGAAGATTCAACAACAATACCAGTTTAGGGTATACCAAGCATGGAGAATCATCATACCAAGCTGATCCAAAAGATGTCTACATAAATCCAAGACCAAGAAATCTATCATGCAATTACCGTGGAAAACCAGGCCACACATCAAATGTTTACAGAAGCAAAATTAAATTTATTCCTAAATCCACTTCTACATTCATTAGAAATTGTTATAACTATAACAAGAAAGGACATAAAGCATATGAATGTAAATCTAAGGTGAAACAACCAAAGAAGGAAACCTACATGGAAAAATATCATTCCACTTGCAAAATCCATGGGCACACATCTCTTGAATGCAGGAAGAAGAAAAAGAAAGCATGGAAGCCAAAAGAACAAGAAAATGCTTATCAACCGAAAAGAGTCGGTAACTCATATGTTTAGGATTATAATACATGGACAAATTTCACAGCATGTGGTAGATATGGACACATTTCTGCAAACTACATGAGGAAATGGATGAGAAGGTCTAGAATCTGAACTAACCCCATAATGACATGCTTACATTGTCATAAGGTTGGTCATCTAAGAAAGGACTGCAAAGACCAAGTGACAGAAACAAGCACTTTTGCCAATGGAAATACCATTGAAGACATCAGGAAGATGAGAAACAAAATGTGGAGGAAAGCTACAAAAACTAATGATGCTAGACCAAGAAATACAATTGATAACACCTTATCTAATGTATCTAGTAATATCACCAACCCCACCTAAGCAGAACAAGTAAGTATGGAATTGCAATATGCCAAGTTATACTTTACATCAGTTCCTTTATACATTGATAAAATGCCAAACTAGCATGAATAAAGATGCACTATGGTATTACTTGTTATGATTTTGTGAATATAATCTCATCAGACAATACATACCGAGAGTCATTGGTGTACTTATGAAATCCAAGTTAACAATGTAAACCGAGACTCATCGGTAATCATGTAAAAGACATTGAAGTCTTCGCCACTTACCGAGCACCATCGGTAAACCTGTGAAAGGTCAAGTGAGCTGTCACTTACCCCGAGCTAGAAGTTTCCTGAGTGACTCCATCTTCAAACACTGAGAAGTGGGTGGAGCATTTATTGCACCACTTAGGTCATCATCTATAAAAATGTGACTGAATATCTCATTCACTCACCATGTGATTAAGAGAAAAGAAGCAGAGCGAAGAGAAGAGCACAGAGTGAAGAACATCGACCAGATTGCAGAGCATCTCACAAGCCAATTCACGACATTCATATAGATCAACAATAGCTACAACAAGAGAAATGAGTATCTAAAGACTCATTGAGCTCACTATTATTTACGGGAAAAGCCCTAATTTTCAGAAACCATGGCAACCACATCTCGCATTTCCAAGATCAAGAACACCAAGGATAAAAAGGTTAACCTAATCAAGAACACCACTTGTGAAGAACCTAAATATAAGTTCTGTCCAAAGGTTTCTTCACAACCCAACAACACTAGAGCATTTTCAGGCATATCACCTAGGGTTTTACTGATCGAAGATGTCCAATCGTATATCCACTACAAAGTTGCAGAGCAAAGTTGCAGAAATCATAGATCTGGAAGTTGGGAAATCTTACAAGAAGCTTTGCAAAAATAGAACCATCAAGGATGAACATAAACATATAGAGGTGAAAGGGATGACAAATGACCTAATGTTCCCAAAGGATTTTAAAATTGAGTGGATCTGGATAGTGCTGAGCATAGTGCATGACCAAAAGATGTGGCTGGATGAGCCAAAATAGATCACTAGGGATTTCATACATGCAATGACCATTTATCCTATAACCGACAAGGCCAAGGCACTTAAAAACCCTCCTCACCCCAAGATTGAGAAGATGGTAGGTGTAGAATGGGATGGAAGAGGATTGAAGGTAAATTCCATCAAAGATCTAGAACTAAACTTTGGTGCATGTGTGCTGGGATACAAGATATTCCAATCTAGCAAGATGAACAACATTGCATGTGGAGCAGTAGACACCGCTCACAAGATTGTAAAGAAGGGTCTACAATTAGATCTATCTGAGTTTCTACTGAAGAATTTAGATGAGAACATGAGGACAATCAGGTCTGGAAAGTCCAATTCATGTAAGTTCAGATCACTTCTAATGTGCATATTTTTCTACTTTCAAGACTTTTTCCTATCTATCGGTAATGTCAACTGGGACACTACCCGACCAGTGACAATTCAAATCAGTGAATTCATCAAGTCACTAGGGGACAACTTTACATCAGTAATGGATGAATATTTCACTGGATTCAAGGATAGAATGTAGAAAAGGATGAGGATACTAGAACAACTGGTAGAACAATATAAAGCAGATATTTGTTTTATGGTGGACACCGATACCACCTTGATCAAAGTAGTTTTACTGAGGACAACATGGTTAGTACCAATTGACTATGAGATCAACATAGATCAAGCCACCAATTCTATTGAAGCATAGTTAAATTAACCATTGGAAAACTCACTACCAAGGTTTGGAACCTATGAAGAGGCCAAGGAAAGAATAAAGACCAACCTAGTAGTGAATAAAATCAACAAAAAGAAGGATAGCATGGTAAAGATACTTAAGAATAAGTTGTCGGTAGATGATGAAGAAACAAAACAACAAAAAGAAACCGAGGGACAGTCACCTATCAAAGAAAGTGAACAAGTGAGTGACTCTAAATCAACAGAGTCTGATACACCACCACCACCTGCAAAGAAGCCAAGAACTATGGCTACATCTAGGACAAGGAGTTAGACAACTAAAGATGCAAGTTCATCACCGATTAAGAAAGGACAAGTGAGGACTTACAAGAGGAAGCATCAAACTAGACAAACTTTAGAACCAAAGAGGAGGAAAAGACTAATCTGAACCAAGGAAGATATATAAGACACTAAACAAGATGAACAACCTGTAAAGAATAAACTTCCTACTACAATTTATGAAATTGCTACATCAATCATCAGGTCAGGTTCAATAACTAAGCCTAAGATTAGAAAATGGCTAACTCTGAATCCCGAGGATCAAAACAAGATAGAAGAATCCATCATCATGAAAATGTGTACATTCAAATATATAGCTCTCCAATTTGAAAATAAAATTCCACAAGAACTTGTAGACATGTTATCGACAAGGTGGACATTTTCATTGAATTTTGAAAAATAGATAAGAGAAAGATCCCTAGTTTCTGTTATGCCACCCAAGTCCAAAATGGAAGAAATTGAAGAAATGATGAAGCTACATTCAAAGAAGTTCTCAGAAAAATTGAGAGCCTACAAATTAATAAAGGGAAACTTAATTGAGCTTGAAAGAGAAAGTGAGGATGCTTGGAGGAAAATACTCATTGTACCTAAACATGACACAAGCCCCGAGAGAGTATTAGCACTCACCGACAAGCCTCATAATGAAGAAAATCAAGAAAAATTGAGCCTAGAGCACATTCTTGTAAATGACACTGAGGATGACAATCAAATTGAATTGAACACCAAAGCTAGTAAACCAATGGATGACATTCCTCAGTTTTTGCAGTCATTACAAGACACAATAGATGTCACAAACCAAGATGTGACAATAATATATATCACTGGAGATCTAGTTGATGAAGTTAAGGCAGATGAATATGTCAATGTTACCTCCAAACAATCCAAGGAACAAGACACAAAAATGGATGCTGCACAAGTTAAAACACCAAAACAAATGACATTATTGATACATGCTATCAATATCATCTCACAAAAGGAGAAGTCACCCGAGCATGATGCAAGCATACCCAAGGATAAGGGTGAAGAGGAACAGAAAAACACAACTGATGATAAAAAATAAATAGATGGAGAGAAGAAAGATAAAGATGAAGAAGAGAAGCAAGGTGATGCCACTCTCAAGTTTACCAAAGGAGAAGTTACTGATAAAGCTAAGGTTGATGTGGATACATCCATACCAAACTGACAGGTAGACACCAAGCAACAAATAAAAGGCACTAGACCTCCAAAGCCTTCGTCAAGTACATCTGACCAAGCAAAGGAACTTGCTATGGTACTACATACAGGTGCCTCCACTACACTTTCAAATAAGAAGAAGAAGAAGAAGAAGAAGAAGAAGAATAAGAATCTAGTCACCTTGGATGAGATCATTGAAATACTAGACTATGATCCGAGGACATTGGATCTAGAGTCACTTACAAAGTATGCAAAACTTTGTAAAAGGAAAGCTATCCAAGATAGGCTTAAAATTGAGAAAAAGGACACACAGGTAATTGAGGCAACCAAGGAAATAATTTTTTAGATTGCACCTGATACCGACATCAAGATGCTTTGATACTTAATCAATTAGCAGTTCTTACAAATGACATCACATCACAAAATGTGGATGCAGAGAAGGAAATAGAAGAATGTGCAGAGAAAAAGTATCAATACAAATTGACAGAGAAAATTAGAAAAGAAGTGGCCAAGAAAAAGGTAAAGCTATCTAAACTAGTCAATGAATTGGAACCAATCATTTCAGAAGCTATAACCTTAATTCAGAAGTTATGCACATTAGAGAAATTCACTAAAGATAATAGTGAAAATATTGCAAACATAGATGAAGATCTAAATGCTAGTGCACAAGGTCTTACAACCACTGACAATGCAATCAAGTTGCATTATGAGAAGATTATGGAAGATAAAAGGTTGAGACTTGATATTTTAGAGGTAGAAACAAAATTTAGAGATGAGGTAACCAAGCTTCAGGCTCTACTCCTAGCGAATGTTACATTACTACAACAACATATGACAACGGAAAGATAATTGATTTCCACCTCGGAGATGTCTGTCACCAACTGTATCTATGATATGCACACAAGAATTTCATTGGAGCACATGTCCCTGGAATACCTTCAGGATAAGTGGGAGAAAGTGATGAAAGACATGAAGAACTCTCATTCCCACTTTTTTGACAAGTTATAAGTATTTACACCTTTGTCCTTATTAGCAAAGAAAGGGGGGAATAATATGTGACAAAGAGAGTTGATAAGTTAAAAGGGCGAAATAATGAAAAAGGGGAAATAGTATAAATTCAAGTGTATATACATGTACATATACTATACCAGAGCATACACATAGGGGGAGTCATATTGACAAAGTGAACACATGGTGTACATACTAAACATTTTAGTTTTTGCACATATCAATTTTGATACTAATGTCAAAGGGGGAGATTGATGACATATTTTTCCATTAGTATGAAAAGGAAATAGTTTTGAACCATCGGTAACATCAACATCGAAAGATAGGTTTATAGTGCAACCCGAAAAAGTGGTTAATAGAGGTCATCAAAAATTTTAAGTACAAAGGAACCTAAGAGAAATTCACAAGGGAACCTGACAAACACTAGTTACAATGTAAAACAATAACACAGACAATAGAGTAACCTGATAGAGAAGACAATAGAGTAACCTGACAGAGCAGACAATAGAGAAACCTGATAGATAGTATATAGAGCAACCCAAGAGGAAAGACTACATAGCAACCCAAGCACCAGTCTACCGAGAGACAATTATAATTCTGAGAAATGTGGATCTGATTTACATGTCAGATAAAACACTTAAGTTTTATATTTAACTTAAATCTTAGCTTTAAATCCATTTCTTGAGGGACAAGTAAAGCAATTGTAATTGTTTTAATCAGTCTAACTAATTGAAAACATGCAAACTAGGAGATCAAGGTCAAGTTTTAAACCTTTGATCATAGAGTTATCCTTGTTACGTGTGAAACTTAAATAGGTCAAATTCATTGAATAAATAGATGTGTAATCAATTAGAACAAGAAGATGTGATGATGATTGTAGCCAAAGAGCATATCTAAGGATTAGAGACATATTTTTATGCAGAAGAACAACAAAAGATGAAATTAGTTACCAAGAACAAGATACAAGGCTACCGAGTAGAATAGAGGTATTAATCAATCACTATAGGTGATACATTATATTGTGAACTTTAATGGATCTATACTCAACAATTCTAGATTGCATATACTCAGGTCAATAAGTGTTTTTGACTACATTCTAACAAGTGTAGAAAATAGAAGAAATCCTTTGAGAAGGTGTATTTAACAATCCTTTTCTAGATCTCTTAACCGAGTGCACACTAAATAATGTTGCTAAAGCTTTGAATAGAGTAGACCTTATACAGTCTAAACATGTTACTCCTAACAGGGTAAGATCATCAGAAGTGATCAAAATTGTAAGCCTTAACTAGCCCATTCCATTCTGCAGATAGTGAAGTATTGTGGGTTTCATCCCCATCGCAGTTTTTACCTTCTAATAGGGGTTTTCTACGTTACCAAATCTTGTGTCATGTGTCATTAACATTTCATGAATGTCTCTATGAATTTTTACATGCAAATTAAGTTTGTGAATTGATTTTACATGCATAAAGATAGAATAGCACATATGGTTGGTAATGCAAGGATTTGATTACTAAAAGGATTAAGGTTAAGTGATAAAAGTTTTAAGGGAACTGATTCACCCCTCCCCTCTTAGTACACACCATTCCATTATTCCAACATTTTTAATTGTGGTCTTAGATGATTCAAGAACCTACCATAACTCTTTCAAGGTTACATAATAGGGTTGGTGTGTTGGAGAGGGGCTTACCCTGATGAGCTCAATGGAAGCATAGACTAGTGAGAAGATGAAATTGATAGGAAGGTTGAAGGAGTGGGTAGGGAGATTGGTTTGGAACTCTCCTAGGATCTTGGTGATCAAGAAAGCCCAAGGAAGTCTAATTTGTAGTTGGGTTGAACTAGAGATTACTTAATGTGTGACAATATCCCTATCAAATTGGTATCAGAGCCCTAAAAGATTTGGGTTGGTGACTGTGTATTGCATGTCAGAGAGAGAATCAGTTGTGGAAACCAACATGGTGACAAATTTTGAATTAGCCAAGAAGGTGGATGACCAAGAATTGGATAAAAGTTTGTTGATGGAAAGAATAGCCCAATTAGAACAAAAATTGGGTGAAGTAGAGAAGAAGACAAAATAAGTTAGTGGAAAGATAGATGACCAAGAAGGAAAGGTAAAAATAGTAGAAGTGGAAGATGAGGTTCCTGAGCCTGACCCTGTCATCCAAGAAGAGCCTTTTCTAACAGCATTGAAAGCCATGAGTGGAAAATCTCTAGAGTGTATACCTCTTTTCAGTGGAAAGATGGAGCTAGAATTGGTAATGGAAAGGACTGAGGGGTTGGAGAACCATTTGATTATGATGGGGTGAGTGAAGCCAAAAAATTTAGAGTAGCCAAATCAAGATTAAGGGGAGCTGCCTTAACTTGATGGAAAATTATTCAATTAGAGAGGGAGAAAGAAGGTAAGCTTCCTATTGCTACTTGGAAGGGAATGGTGGAAAAAATTAAAAAAAAACTATATGGAAGAGGGTTATGAGATCCAATTACGCAAGAAAAGGCAAAATTTAAGATAGAAGGAGCTTGATATGAACTCTTACACTGAGGAGTTCCAAAAATTGTGTTTAAGATCCAAGGTTCAACAAGATGAAAGTCTTAGAGTGGCAACGTATCTCAATGGTTTGAGATGGAATATTCAAGAGGAAATAAGTTTATATAAAGCCCTACTACTATCCACAAGTGTTACCAGCTAACACTTAAGGTTGAAGAAAAGAGTAATAAGAAGCAAGAATCAAGAAATAGAGGTAGGGGCAGAGGAAGAGATAACAAAGGTCATAGGGGTAGTTTTTGTGGTAGGATTTTAAACCAAAGGACCCAAGGAGAATCTTAAACCATAGAGAAGAGTAGAGAAACCAGTGGAAGAGGAAGATATGGTAGAGGAAGAGGCCCTGGAAGCAAGAACAGTAGAGGAAGATCTAGTGGAGGAAGAGGATCCTACTTTGCTAATATGAAATGTCACCACTATCATCAACTAGGACACCCGACCTATAGATGCCCTAAAAAAAAACTCCTCTTCTTCACAAGGTGATAGGAGAGTTACTTATGTACAAGAAGACACAAGTGTGGAATTCCCTGAGATAAGCTTGGACTTAGAAGTTGGAGAAAACTTAATGATTAGGAGAATTCTAATCAAAGAGCCTGTCAAGGAGGAACCAAAATAAAGAAGATCCCTATTCAAGGTAAAATGTAAAATTTTGAGTAAAGTGTGTAAAATTATTATAAAATCTGGGTCTACTAATAATATCATTTCAGACAAATCCATAAATAAGTTGAAATTGACACAAATAGCTCATAGCTCCCATATAGAGTTACATGGCTTAATAAGGGGCAAAATGTGTTGGTGAATGAAAAAGGATGGGTGGAGTTTTCTATAGGGGGCTACAAAGACAACATTCTATATGATGTGTTACCCATGGATGCATGCCATCTCCTATTGGGCAGACCATGACAGTTTGATAGAAAATTCATCCATGATGGTGAAAAGAACTCTTACTCATTTCATAAGAATGGAGTTACTTAAAAGATACAGTCCTTGGTGGATGAACACAAAGGAAAAATTGTGGGTCCTAATGTGTTGTTGGTGAGTGGAAAGGAGTTCTTGAAGACTCTTAAGGAGGAAGAAGGTTATGGCTATACTATTATTGTGAAGCCTAAGGAAGAAACAAATACTAAGAGGATAGACATACCTGCAAAGATACAATGTCTATTGGATAAGTACATTGACATAATCAATAATGGAACTCCTGCTACCCTACCACCACAAAGGATATTAAGTAATTGGATTGAATTTATTCTAGGAGCATTTTTTCCAAATAAATATTCTTACAAAATGACACCTCAGCAGTATAAGGAGATAGCCATAAAAGTGCAAGAGCTTCTTGACAGTGGTTTGATTAGGAAAAGTACCAGTCCTTGTGCAGTTCCAATAGTGCTAGAACCTAAGAAGGGGGGTACATGGAGGATATGTATGGATTCAAGAGCTATCAATAGGATAACCATTAGGTATAGGTTCCCTATACCTAGAATTGGGGATCTTATGGATTATTTTGGAGGAGCGCAATATTTCACCAAGATAGACCTAAAGAGTGGCTACCATTAGATAAGAATAAATGAGGGAGATGAATAGAAAACTACCTTTAAAACCACTCAAGGACTTTATGAATGTATTTTCATTCCATTTGGACTCACTAATGATTCTAACACATTCACGAGGATCATGAATGAAGTCCTTAAGTACTTTACTTGTATTTTTTTTGTTGTTTATCTAGATGACATATTAATATTTAGCAGGACTAAGGAAGAGCATCTTAAACATGTTGAAATTGTTTTGAAAAAATTGAAAGATGAAAAACTAACTATAAACTTGGAGAAAAGTGAGTTTATGAAGCAAGAATTGGTTTACCTTGGCTTTGTGGTATCAAAGGGAGATTTGAAGATGGATACCTCAAAAATCTCAGCTATACTCAGTTGGCCAATTCCTAAGACAACTAGTGAAGTGAGAATCTTGCATGGATTAACTCATTTATATAGGAAGTTTATAAGGCATTTTAGTGCAATCTGTGCTCCTATGCTTGATACTATTAAAGGTGGTATAAAGAGATGGAAACACAAACTATACTACCAAGTTTTGAAAAACTTTTCACTTTGGAGTTTGAAGCTAGTAACATTGATGTGGGTGCAGTCTAGAGTCAAGAGAATAGACCAGTTGCATTCTTTAGTGAGAAGCTCAATGAAGCTAAGAAAAGATAATCTTCTAATGACTTGGAGATTTATGCACTTGTCCAATCACTGAGAAAACGGAGACACTACCTCCTACCCAAGGTTTTGTTGTATATAAAGATAATCAAGCATTGAGATTTCTCAACTCACAAGACAACCTAAGCCATAGACATATCAAATGGATTGAGTACCTGTAGTCCTACACTTTCCATATTAAACACAAGAAGGGATAGTCGAATAAGGTTGTTGATGCACTGAGTAGGAGATTACTCATATTTTAGGAGGTGCATTTGAAAAGTATTGGTGTAGAAAGCTTCAAAGACCTCTATAAGGAGGATGAGGATTTAAGAGAAGCCTAAAAGGTATACCAAGAGTTCAACAATAACTTTCATAGTGAATATGCATAATATACATTGAAAAATGGAATCCTATTCAAAGGCACGAAGTTATGTGTACCTAAGGGTTCAATGAGGGAAAACTTGATGTAGGAGAATCATAATGGAAGCCTTAGTTGTCATTTTGGACTAAATGAAAATTTGGAGTTAATACAAAGGTTCTACTATTGGCCAAGAGTGAAAAGGGATTTAAGAAGATATGCAGACTAGCATATAATATGTTAAAGGTAAAAAAGGCACATCTTCCAATGCTAGTTTGTATCAACTATTGACAATTCCCAATAGGTCATGGGAATGTGTGAGTATGGATTTTGTTGTTGGATTATCCAAGACTAGGACATGTTATGATATCATTTATGTTGTTGTTGATAGATTTTGTAAAATGAGTCATTTCATCCCATGTAAGGTGAATCATGATCCCATTCATATATAACATTTGTTCTTTAGGGAGGTAATCAGAATTCATGGACTCCCAATCAGCATAGTCTTAAATAGGGACACCAAATTCATGAGGTATTTTTGGAAAACTTTATGGAAGAGACTAGGAACCAATTTGTCCTTAGGATCTACTTACCATCCAGAGAATGATGGGAAGACTGAGGTTGTAAATAGGACCTTTGATAACCTTATAAGATGTCTGACTAGAGAGTATGGGAAAGCTTGGGATAAAGTCCTTCACCAAGCTGAATTTTTATACAATGATACAGTGCGTAGGACCATATGTAAGAATCCTTTTGAAATAGTTTATGGGATGCACCCTAGGGGTGTGTATGAACTAAGAGATCTTAGAGACATGCCAAATTGGAGTGGACATGCAGAGGAATTTGCACAGTCCATGAAAGAATTCCATGAGAAAGTAAAGATGACCCTAGTAGAAAACACTTCAAAGATCAAGGACAAAATTGATATTAGGAGAAAGGATATCCAATTTGCAGTTGGAGACTGGGTGATGGTTCATTTAAAAAAATTTAGATTCTAGAAGGGAGTGCCAATTAAATTGCAAATTAGGAGGATTGGTCCTTTCCACATCCTAGCTAAGTATGGGCATAATGCATACAAGGTCAATCTACCCAAAGATATAACATTGTTACCTGTGTTCACCAGAAAGAAGGATTGGATGAAATATTTGATCAATTGGGTACAACAACTAGAATCAGAGGCTAATTGGATTTATGAAGGTGATTTTGAGAAGCTTGGAATTGATTTTTCAATTTTTTCTTCAAAGATAACTTGAGTTCTTCCCATCGGGGGGAGAATGGTGTAGGAACACCTAAAGGTTGGTCCTATCCAACTATTAGTTTTTGGCTTGGGAAACCTACTCTAGGCTTGTGTTAGTTTGATAATGTTCTAGAGTAATTTTTGTTTAGTTTTTAATGTGGTATGTTTTGTTGTGGAAATGTTGTGTCCAATAGGCCTGATGTTGGGGTTGTATGCTAAATAGGGAAAAGTTTAGAAATGACGCCTAGAGTGTGTAATTTGATCTTTTAATTATGATTAGGCTTAGAAGTGATTTTGAGGTGAATTG
Organism: Thuja plicata; assembly: GCA_018584345.1. Taxonomy (NCBI): domain Eukaryota; kingdom Viridiplantae; phylum Streptophyta; class Pinopsida; order Cupressales; family Cupressaceae; genus Thuja; species Thuja plicata. The sequence continues at coordinate 5,501,283 of MU223742.1, forward strand.
GAACTCATAATGTTGGGCTAGAAAAATGTAATTTTTGAAATGTCAAAAGATGTAAAAGTTGTCGAGCAACTTTTGCAACTTTGAAAAGTTCCTCGACAACATTTGGGAATGACTTGCAAACTGCACAAAGGTAGTTATGGGTTGGTTTGAGAAGTTTTCCTAGGTAAATGGGACCTATTTAATTAATTTTATGGCCTTTTATGAAGGTTGGATACTTCTAGATATGTTTTGCAAGAATTTGAATTAGACAGTTTTGCTGTTACAGAGCAATTTTCTTGTTTTGTAGAATAATGGTGCTTAATGGATTAAATTTTCTTTCTTTTCCATATGGAGTGCATTAGTCTTTATATTTTTATTTTGAAGTATAAATTAATTACTATCCCTATTTTGGGTTCACTAGATCAGTTAGGGTTGTAAATATAAAATGGGTCCTTAGGAAATTCTGACCATTGAAAACAACTGAGCCTTGGTATAATGGAAAAAGATCTATATATAGTTTTTTCCTTTTTTATGAGGTTAGAAGTGTTAGAAATTAATTTTGAGCTCTTTCCCTAGGTGAGCTTGTTCATAGCTTGGTTAGGGAAACAAGAGGGAAAGAGAGTCTAACTTGCAAGCTTGGATTAATCAAAGCAATCCAATACCTCAGTAGTGTCTCTAAGACCTTGGTAGATCTTGGTGCACGAGATAGTGAAGGTTTGGATCCATTTGAATGGATTTTGAACATGATATGTAGAGATTGGTTCATTTTCTCAAGAATTAGCTCATTTAGGGTTTAGTGTTGTACATAGACCTCCAGAGCCTAAGACCAAGAAAATCCTTTGAGTTTTGGTAAAGGGTGTCTAAATCCAAAATTGGTTTAAGGGGTTGTGTGGAAGTTTCAGGAAAGAAAGAAAAAATCCTACAAAATAGGGCTAATAGAGACCTAATTGCGTCTAGCCCTTAATTCTAGGAAGAATGTGATGAACTATAACTGATTGAATGCTTGGAGATGATTAATTTGATGACCATCGAGTTGCAAAAGGTAAATGTAAGACATTAAATCAGTTAATATATTCTATTGTCATTAATGTCAACTTGATATAATATAATTGGTCATATACATAATTTCATAGACTTTAAGAAACCAAGGAGATAAAGTTAAAGTTATCGGTAAACATAAAATGTCAGTGTACACTGAGTGACAGTAAACACCGATGGATAGTGCACACTGATGGATAGAGAACCCTGAGCAGTCACAATGTATACTGAGCACTGCAACACCAAGCATAACTAAAGATTGATTCCCAAGGACAAGTGGAGTCAATGATTGAACAAACTAAGAGTTGATCACTAATAAAAAATGGAGTTAGGAACGACAAAACACTTAGCTGGCAGGAGCTATAATTAGAGTTAACTGATTGATTGCTTTATTTTCATCGATCAAATAAACTAAGGATAAGAAGGAGATTTAAAGAACATAAAACAAGGAGGGATTTGTGGAATAAATCTAAAGAAAATCTTTAAAGATTAAAGCAATGCATGGTGAGATTTGCGGATCAAGAAAGATATCTACGTCAAGAACAAGAAAGAAAAGAGATGAAAGGGTGAAATCATGTCTATAAAAAGAGACAAGTAATTAATTATGAAAGAGAGGAATTCTAAACATAATTATGGTGAAGATAGAAGTATTCATGCAGATTTGATCATATAGGCTAAAGGACAGAGCCAATAATTCTGTAGACACCAAGCAACAGAGAAGCAACAACATTCATTGAGAAGAAAGAAGAAAGAGGGGAGAAAAGGAACAGAAGATCATATTGATCATAAAGGTATTATGGACTTACAATAGATCTGAAAATATGCAAAGTAAATTTGTGTTATTGAATAGATCATTTATTGTTTCAGTTTAACCATTGATTAGAAAATCTCTTAACCGAGTGGGATTTAACAATCCTTAATGTATTAAGATACTCAAGAGAATCAAAAGGTTTTTATTGTTGACATCATAGTGAATTCCCAAGGTCAAAAGACTAACCAATGGTTTCAAATCCCTAACGAGGTCACACTTAACAGTGTGTTTGTAACCTTTAACAGGGTTGACTCTTCACCGAGCTCACTTCAGAAGAGTGAAAATTTTGGGTTACCAGTCCCAAGTGGTTTTTCCCTTAACAGGGATTCCACGTTAAAAATCCATGTGTCAAATGTGTATATGATTCATTTCTTTGATGTTTTTCTTTACATATTACTAAAACAAGATTTATTGGTAAACACTAAGTTCAATTACTGCTATTTGGTAAAGCTTAAGAAAAGGATAAATAGTATATTCACCGAGTAGTATATATTTGATAAGATTACTTAAAGGCATACATCTTGTAGGAATAAAGATAACTAGAGGTATTATATTTCTGATATAAAGGTTTGGTTGGATTATTGGATTAACTTTTGAGGCCACTAATTCACCCCCCCCCCCCCCNAATTCCCCCCCCCCCCCCCCTCTCAGTTATTCTAACAATTGGTATCAAAGCTAGTGTGCTTGGAAGAGAGTTTAAAGACTCAAGCTAAAGATCAAAAGATGAGTAAAAGGGATGTGCCTAAGTTGAACAAAGACAACTTTGCATCATGGAAAAGTAGGATAAGAATCCACCTACCAGGTATTGGAAATGATGTCACATAGTACTTGGATATTGAATTTTATTTACCTACTGGACCTCAAACAGTTGATCGATTGAGAGAGAAACATGAACACAATTCTATGATGATAGAACTGGCTTCCTCACTCTCCAAAGCTGAATTTGAAGATGTCAAATCATGCACCACTGTAAAGAAAATGTGGGACAAACTCAAGCTAGTACATGGAGGAGATAAAAATATGTTGAGGGCTAAAGTTGAAAGCCTAAGAGGAAATTTTGATGACCTAAGAATGAAAGAAGAGAAAAAATCACTCAGTATAGTAGCAGAATCAAAGAGGTTGTTAATGCTATCCGAGGAGTAGGAGGTGTACTTGAAGAAGAAAAAGTGGTAACTAAAATTTTGTGAACCTTACTGCCTGTATATTCTATAAGAGTATCTACAATTCAAGAAATGAGAGCAGTAGCAAATAACAATGTTACTCTAGATAGTTTGATTGGTAGACTTATTTCATTTGAGATGAATAACTATGACAATAGTGTCTTACCAACTATTGAGTCTGCATTCTTCTCTCTCTGTTTTCCTTCCAACGTTTTATTTTTGTTTTTTTCTCTGTTTATGATTATTGTTAAATCTGGGATCTGTCCCATTGTAGCCTGCTTCCTTCCTTGGGGCAGTCTGTTGTTCTTTGGGCTCTAATGCCTTTCTTTTCTCTACTTTGTTAAAGGGTTTCGGGGTCCCTTCAAAACCTATTTTTACCGTTATCAAAAACTATTGAGTCTGCATTCAAATATTCTCTGAAAATAAGTAAATCAAGTCATAAACACACTATGATAAATGATAGTGAAAGTGCTAGTGATGAACAAGAACTTGATGAAATTGAAGCACTAATGGCTAGAAGATTGCAAAGAGGAAAAGGTAGATACAAAGGTAAATTACCTTTGGTATGTTTTAATTGCAAATAAATTGGACACTTTGTTGCTAGATGCCCTAACAAGAGAAAAGATGAAAGAAATAATGATAGATCTTATGAAAAGAAGTTTGACAAAAGTGATGACCAAGACTACAGAAGCAACCAACAATATGACAGAAGAGATAACCGAGACTACAAGGACAAAGGCAAGAAGGTTTGTTACCTAGTTGAGAACAAATCTGAAAATATTGACACTGAATCTGATGAAAATATTGAGGTAGTATTTATTTCTATGAAGGATGATTTAGATGAAGAAGAAAGGTATGTTGAAACTACAGTCATATGTAAGGTTAGTAAAAATGATATATGGATTATTGATAGTGGTTGTACTCACCACATGACTGGAGATAAGGAAAAGTTTGAAAATTTTGAATATTATAATGGTGGATTAGTATGAATGGGTAATGACTCACCTTGTCCAGTAGAAGGTAAAGGAAAAATCATGTTGAATAATCTGATCATATGTGAGAATGCATATTGGGTGAAAGGACTTAACTATAATCTATTGAGTGTTTCCCAACTGAATAACATAGGACACCAAGTTGCATTTGAGAAAAAAAGTAAAAGATCTATAATGATTCATGAAGGTTGATCGGTACTGGTGAACAAACAAAAGGTAACCTATTCTATCTTGATGATATTAACACCACTTTTGTATTGGCTAGAAATGAAGACATTTGGTTGTGGCATAAAAGGTTATGTCATGTGAACTTTGACAACATGGTTAGGATAAGCAAGAAAAGAAAGGTAAGAGGTTTACCAAGCATGTCAAAACCTAACCATGTCATGTGTAAGAATTGTCAAAAAGGTAAAATGACAAAGTCTAGTTTCAAGAGAAAAACCTACACATCTAATGCTATTCTAGAGTTAGACCATACTAACCTATGTGGCCCAATGAGAACAAAGAGCTATTATGGTGATAGATACTTCATTCTATTTTTTGATGATTATTCTAGAATGATGACTGTTATGTTCTTAAAAGAGAAATTAGAAGCATTTAAGATGTTCAAATGGTATAAAGCCATATTTGAAAAGAAAAGTGGAAAATAACTAAAATGTCTAAGATTAGATATAGGAGGAGAATTTATTTATGATGAATTTACTAACTTTTGTAATGAACATGGAATTACAAGATAGGTTTTTGCACCAAGAACACCGCAACAGAATGGGATTGCTGAAAGAAGGAATAGATCAATTGTTGATTGTGCCAAAACACCGATGATTAAGAAAGGAATCACACAAACATTCTAGAGAGAAGTTGTAAGTACTGTTGTCTACACATTAAACCAAGTTCAATTGAAGAAAGACAATAATAAGACACCTTATGAGCTATGATATGGATACACACCCAATGTAAGTTACATTAGGATTTTTGGAAGTCAATGTTATATATTGAAAGATGATATAGATGGGAAAATTGACTCCAAAAGTGATGAAGGAATATGTCTAGGTTATTGTAACAAAAGAAAAGCCTATAAATGTCTTAACAAATCCTCTAACAAAATCATTGAAAGTGCAAATGTTAAAGTGGATGAATTTGCTGAGAAAAATGATGAGGAAAGAAGAAAGGAATTGAAAGATTACAACAAATTTGTCTAAAGTGAAGAACCTGACACCTTGCCCGAGAAACAATGTATCACTACCAAGCGATAGAACAATGCAACCGAGCATCAGGCTGCACACACCAAAAATCAAGAAATTTCTCACAATGATTAACCAAGTGATGAAGATCAAAATGAAGGTCAAGATGATGATAAGAATGATGAACAAAGATCTAAACCAGTACTTGCAAGTATGTCAGAAGACACCATCCACAGGATCAAATTATTGGAGAAAAAAGAGCTGGAATGAGAACAAGATGTAAGTCACTAAACACTAGATGTTTGATTTATGATTTTGAGCCTAAATCTGTTAATACTGCACTTGAAAATAAAGAATGGGTTAGTACACTGAATGAAGAGATAGAACAGATTGAGTAGAACAAAACATGGACATTAGTACCTAGACTGGGTGACAAAAATGTATTGGTACCAAATGGATATTCAGAAACAAACTAAATGAGAATGGAGAAGTCAAAAGGAACAAAGCAAGATTAGTATGCAAAGGGTACGCACAAGAAGAGGGTATTGAATATGGAGAAACCTTTGCACCCATTGCTAGACAAGGAGTAAGAATTATGTTGGAATTATATTGTGAATGTAGTACTAAGAAGGGAGGGATGAATCAGTACCTCTAAAAATTTTCTTGGTTAGCCCATTAATCCTTAGTCATCAGTTTGTAAATTATCTTATCAAACTGTTCATCTTTCTTTATGCATATGCAATGCTAACATAAGTTCTTTAATATGTAACCATAATATGGTAATGCAGAAAACTCCTGTTAGGAAGTAAAAACTGCGGTGGGGATTGTTACCCACAAGACCTCACTATCTACAGATAAGAAGGGGCCGATAAAGGCTTACAATTGGTCACTTTTGATGACCTACCCTATTAGGAGTATTACAGTGGAGACCTGATAAGATCTACTTTGTTTGAATCTTTAGCAACAATGTTAAGTATGCACTCTGTTAAGATATTTGTAAAGAACTGTTAAGTCCACCTTCTACAAAAGGAATTTAGATGTGATGCACTTGTTAGAATGAAACTACATAAGTCTTTGATCTAATGATGTATACAATCTCTAATTGCTGATAACATATCCAATAAAGCTTCATATGTATGAGTAATCATATTTTCATGATTTAATAATACCTTTCTCTACACATCGATAGCCTCTGTGTGTTCTTGATAACTAGATATAATCTTTTTCCAAACTTTGCATGAATTCTTCCTTCTACTCCTCAGATTCTATTCGTGGCTATCAAAAATAATGAATCCATAATTCACAATTGATTGAACATCCATTTATACTAGATTTTAGCTCTATTCTTGATTCACGCTTCACAAGTTAACTCTAGATCCAAGGTTTACAACTTGACCTTGATCTTTAGTTAGATATGTTTTAGATCCATTAGGATGCTTTAAAACATTTACATTATGCTTTCTTGACCCTCAAGTAATGATTTAAAACAAATTAAAACTCTATAAATAGAATTACAATTCTTTATCTGACGTGTAAAAGTCAGATTCACTATTGTGGGTTCTCTAACTGACTATCAGTTCTGATGGTCGGGCTGCTCTGTCAGTCTATCAATTTTCTTCTTCGTCGATGTTCCTTTCTTGAACTATTTGTCAGGTATGCCTTTCTGCTCCATCAGTTTTGTTCTCAAAACTATATCGTCAGTGATGATCTTTGTGTTATGTCATTGACCCGTCGATGATGTCCTATTTACTTTGTCGGTACAACACTTGTCAGTGTTCATCAGGCAATTCCATACTTAGCACTTTTTATCTTGTCAGGTATCCTCTCTTCTGTGCATCAGTTAGCTTTATACTCTATTCATCGGGTAGCTATATCGATGGTCTCTGTCAATGTTTTTCACTAAGTGTACTAATGGCAAAACTTAATGTCATCAATCTCCCCCTTTGACATTAGTATCAAAAACATGATATGTGCAACATACTGAATGTATTAGCATGTACACCTATGTATACTTCTTCCTTAGTCATTTGAATGACTCCCCCTATGTATATGATAGTAAGTGTAAGTATATATACATTTCCTTATGTACTTTTCTTCCCCCTTTTCTGATATATTGTACATAACTATCTTTACATATATGTTCCTTTTGTACATACAATATACATACAATTCTATTCCTCCTTTTTTGATAATAAAGGCAAAGGTACTTACATCTTGTAAAAAAGGTGGGAATGTGAGGACTTGATCTCCTCCATCATCTTTTCCCATTTATCCTTCATCATTTCTAGATCCATGTGCTCAAGTGATATCCTTATGTGTATATCATAGATGTTGTCTACTACAGACATCTCTGGGGTTGCAATTAAGTTTCTTGCTTCAGAAATATGCTACTGTAGAATAGTAAGATTAGGAAAGATGTGTGCCTATAGTTCGGTAATCTCACCTCTTAATTGTGTTTCAGCATCCCATATTTCTTTCCTTAGCCTGTTAGCCTCAATGACTTTGTCATGATGCGCCTTGATACTGTCTGCATTTTAGGTTAGGCTTTGTGCACTAGTTGTGACTTTAGAATCTATTTATGCTAACCTGTCACTATTTTCTTTTGTAAACTTTTCAAGTGTACACATCTTTTGAACTAAGGTAATTGCCTCAACAATCATTGGATCTAATTGATCAGTTAGTTTAGAGAGCTTTACCTTGTTCACTACCACTTCTTGGGTGATCTTGTCAATTAACTTGTATTGATACTTTTTCTCTGCTTTTTCTTCCATTGCTTGTTCTGCATCTACATTCTGGTTTGTGATGGTGTTAGTAAGAACAGCTATTTGCTCCTTAACTATAGCATTTTGTTCAAGTTTCACCTCAGGAACAAGTTGTTGTAGAATGTCTCTTGCCTTGTCAAGTGTCATTGCTTCCCTGTGTTTCCGTATCATTTTCTTCTAAATGGATTTCCTTTGACATAGCACTCCAAACTCTTGAAGTTTATCTGTATCCAAAGTAGTAATATCCCAGTTTGGGACTTCTATTACTTCATCCATTGTGACAGCCAAGATAACTTTCTTCAATGCTTTCTTCTTCTTCTTCTTCTTCTTCTTCTTTGGCTGGGTGGAAGATTGATGTACTACCATTTGTAAACCTTGAGATTGGGTTGACTTGGTAGGTGAGAGTCGAGAAGATGAAGCATCCTGTTGTTTCTGTTATGAGTCCACTGACTGGTTTTGTGAAGACGTCTCCTCATTGGCCTTAGGTGTATCAGCATATATATCTTCTTTTTGTTTTGAGCTTTCATCCTGCTTGAATTCTTCACTCTTATCTTTTTCTTCATCCTTTCTCAATGTATCCTCTATTTTGTTATCTGCTTCTCTATTCTTTTCATTAGACACTTTTTTCTGAGTGTCAATTGCATCTTTCAGTTATGTATCTGTATCCTTTTGAGTATTGGATGCATCTTTGTTTTCATCATTACCCATGTCCTTGGGTATATCATCAGCTTTCTTAGATGATTTTTCCTAACTTGATTCAATATCAATAGCATAAATTAATATATTCATGTTTGTCGGTGTATTGACTTTTGCAGTGTCAATAGTTGAATCATGTCCATCGGTATTTCCCTATGCAATATTTATATCTTTATCTTTTTGTACTTCTACTGTAGGGTATTTTCTTGTAGTGTTATTGACAATGTTGTCTAACCATGATTCATCATTTATATCATCAACTAAATTACCTTTTATTGTCAAGTCATCCTTGGTAACTTCTTCATCTTTACTCAAGTCAATGTGAATTGGACTT
>MU223742.1:5514945-5540097 GCA_018584345.1 Thuja plicata
AAGATCTACTTCATTTGAAGCTTTAGCAACACTGTTAAGAGATTTGTAAAGAACTATTAAGTCCACCTTCTACAAAAGGATTTTAGATGTGATGCACTTGTTAGAATGCAACTACATAAGTCTTTGATTTGATGATGTATGAAATCTCTAATTGCTGATAACAGTTCCAATAAAGCTTCCTATGTATGAGTAATCATCTTTTCATGATTGAATAATACCTTTCTCTGCACGTCGGTAGCCTTTGTGTGTTCTTGATAACTAGATATAATCTTTTTCTGAACTTTGCATAAATTATGCCTTCTGCTTCTCAGATGCTCTTCATGGCTATCAACAATAATGAATCCATAATTCACAATTGATTTAACATCTATTTATAATAGATTTTAGCTCTATTCTTGATTCACGCTTCGCAAGTTAACTCTAGATCCAAGGTTTACAACTTGACCTTGATCTTTAGTTAGATATGTTTTAGATCCATTAGGATGCTTTAAAACATTTACATTATGCTTGCTTGACCCTCAAGTAATGATTTAAAAGAAATTAAAACTCTATAAATAGAATTACAATGCTTTATCTAACGTGTAAAAGTCAGATCCACTATTTGCGGGTTCTTTAACTGACTGTCAGTTCTGATGGTTGGGCTGCTTTGTCAGTCTGTCAGTTTTCTTCTGTGTCAGTGTTCCTTTCTTGAACTATTCGTTGGGTATGCCTTTTCTACTCCATCATTTTTGTTCTCAAAATTGTATCGTTGGTGATGATCTTTGTGTTATTTCATTGACCCAACTATGATTTCTTGTTTACTTCGTCGGTACAACACTTGTCAGTGTTCATCGGGCAATTCCATACTTAGCACTTTTTACCTCGTCGGGTATCCTCTCTTTTGTGCATCGGTTAGCTACATACTCTGTTCATCAAGTACCTAAACTGATGGTCTTTGTCAATGTTTTTCACTAAGTATACTAATGGTAAAACTTAATGTCATCAAATTATACTTGCTTATGCTGCTTTCAAAGGATTCAAAGTATACCAAATGGATGTTAAATCTGCATTTCTGAATGGAATACTAGAAAAGGAGGTATACATTGAACAACCCAAAGGGTTTGTTGATCCTAATAAGAGGAACATGGTTTGTAGACTACATAAAGCCTTGTATGGATTGAAACAAGCACCAAGAGCATGGTATGAAAGACTTCACTCTTATCTTATTAGTATTGTATTTATAAGAACAAGTGATACAATAATCTATATTTGAAAGAAGATACTAATGATAAAATTCTAATTGCTGAGATATTTGTTGATGATATCATATTTGGAGGTAATGATATGTTATGAAAATCATTTGCTAATGAAATGAGAAAAGAGTTTGCGATGTCAATGTCTGGGGAGATCAATTTTTTTCTTGGTCTACAGATTCTACAACAAGATGAAGGCCTCTCCGTCACACAATCCAAATATATCAAAGAAGTTCTGAAGATATTTAAAATGGAGGACTCCAAAATAGTGGGGAAAACTATGGAAATCAGATGCAAATTGACAAAGGAAGACAAGTCAATGGAGGTAAATCAGACCTTATATAGATTGATGATTGGAAAACTGATGTATGTTGTACATACTAGACCAGATATAGCACATGCATTTGGTATAGTTGCAATATTTTTTGCTAACCCTAAGGAATCACACATGACTGCTGTCAAAAGAATTCTAAGATATCTAAAGAATAACAAAGACTATGGTCTGTGGTATAATAAAGAAGGCAAATTTGAGCTACAAGTGTATACCGATGTTGATTGGGTTGGAAACATAGAAGATAGAAAGAGCACAACAAGAGGAGCATTCTTTATGGGTGACAAACTTGTCACGTGGATAAGTAAAAAGAAAGGATGCATATCACAATCAACTGCAGAAGCATAATATGTGGTTTCTACTACGAATTTCTCTAACATTGCATGGATCAAGCAATTGCTGAAAGGTATGAATATGGAAATCCTTAATCCAGTAATTATCTATTGTGATAATACAAGTGCTATCAACATTTCAAAGAACCCTGTGATGCATGCTAAAACAAAGCACATTGCTATTAAGTATCATTACTCGAGGGAACAAGTACAAGAGAAAGAAGTGATACTAGAATATGTACAATCCAAAGAACAATTAGCAGACATATTCACCAAGCCATTGCCAAAATATACATTTGAGTACCTAAGGAAGAGACTAGGGGTCCGACCCTTATCTACTAGTCACTAAGCCGACTTAGAGGCTGCATCAGCCTATACATTATCAGAAGATCAATCATGTTAATGCAAGATTAGATATGGACTGCAATGACACATCAGTACAAGAAGGTACTTATTAGAACTAAACACCAGAGAAATTGTTGGCTACTACAGAGTTGTATTGTTGATGGATGGGAGAGAGATATTTTTTTGTTTGGTGTTTATTTCAAAGGGGGAGATGTTCTCAATGAATATACCATATGAAATATCCATCAAAGAAAAGAAATTGTCAAAGGGGGAGAAGTGAAATATCCATCAAGGAAAAGAACATCAGTCAAAGAAGTTTTTACAAAGGGAGAGAAATTCAAAGAAACAACCATCCATCTAAGGGAGAGAATTGGAAAATTTAACACTACATATCTATCCAAAAAAGGGAGAATAAATTCTACAACAAAGGGAGATACAGAATCAAAAGTTGCTACATCTATCCTGTGAAGGGAATGAAGAAAGAAAGTACTCTGTAAGAATCAAATCTAAGCTATAAGAGCTTACCGAGAGTCAGATATTTGAATTGTTTATAGAACAATAAGTTTGGTATGATATGGCATATTTCATATTATTTTGATAGTATGTTTCCATCAATGCTGAAAGGAGAGATTGATGAACTATAAATGATTTAATGTTTGAAGATGATTAAGTTGATGATCACTACTGCAAAAAGTAAATTCAAGACATTAAATTAGTTAATGTATTGTATTTTCATTGATGTGAACTTGATATAATCTAATTGGTCATATACATAATGTCATAGACTTCAAGAAACCAAGGAGATAAATTTATGTTATCGGTAAACATAAAATGCCAGTGTACACTGAGTGATAGTAAACACTGATGGATAGTGCACACCAATGAATAGAGAACCCTAAGTATTCATAGTGTATACCAAGCACCACAACACTAAGGAGAACTAAATATTGATGCCCAAGGACAAGTGGATTCAATGACTAAGAAAACTAAGAGTTGATCACCGATCAGAACTGGAGTAGGAAACGACAAAACACTTAGCTGGCAGGAGCTATAATTAGAGCTAACTGATTGATTTCTTTATTTTCATTGATCAGATAAACTAAGGATAAGATGGAGATTTAAAGCATAGAAAAAAAGGAGAGATTTTTGGAATAAAACTAAAGCAAAGCTTTAAATATTAAAACAATGCATGGCGAGATTTGCGGATCAAGAAAACTATCTACGTCAAGAACAAGAAATAAAAGAGATGAAAGTGTGAAATCATGTCTATAAAAGAGACAAGTAATTCATTATGAAAGAGAGGAATGTTGACTATAATTCTGTGAAGATAGAAGTCTTCATGCAGATCTGATCATACAGGCTAAAGGATAGAGCCAAGAATTCTACAGACACCGAGCAATAAAGAAGCAACAACACTCACCAAGTAGAAAGAAGAAAGAGGGGAGAAAATGAATAGAAGAGCATATTGATTAGAGGTATTATGGACTTATAATAGATCTGTAAATCTGCAAAGCAAAGTTGTATTATTGAAAAGATCATTTATTGTTTCAATTTAACCATAGATTCAGAAAATCTCTTAGATGATTCAAGAACCTTCCTTAACTCCTACAAGGTTACACAATAGGGTTGGTGTGTTGGAAAGGGGCTTACCCTGGTGAGCTCAATGGAAGCATATACTAGTGAGAACATGAATTGATAGGAAGGTTGAAGGAGTGGGTAAGAAGATTGAGTTGGAACTCTCCTAGGATCTTAGTGATAAAGAAATCCCAAGGAAGTCTAACTTAGACTTGTTTTGAACTAGATCTTAGTTCAAGTGTGAAATCTCCATATCATCCTTTAACGGGGATTGTGTACTGTATGTACTAATCAGCTCCTAACAAGGATACTATACTTTGAGTACATTATTTGTGGGTGCTAATTCCCACTGGGGTTTTTTGGTTAACAGGATTTCCTTAAAAAAAATTACTTGTGTTATGGTGTTGTATTTAATGTGTTCAGATTTGTACTAAGTATTTGGTTTATAAATTTTAATGTTTAACATTTGGATCACAACATATTCACCCCCCTCTCAATTGTATTGGTGGACTATTATGGCTAACAATTGGTATCAGAGCTTGTGGTCCTTTGAGATAAATATTAATAGTTTGAGGTGATCCTAAAGATTACGTACTATAGGAAGGAGAGTCCAAAATTTGATCCTGAAAATTTTGACAGTTGGAAGAACAAGATGAGAACTCATTTGGTTTGTTTAGGAATTAACAACTGGATGATTACCAAGAAGGATGAGAAGATCAATCTTGAAGATGAATTAGATAAATCTAATGAAGATGAAAAGAAGATGTTTAGTTTTAATATGGTTGCAAGAGAAGCATTGATTAGCACACTCTCTGAGGGTGAATTAACAGAGTTTAAAGACTCGGATTCTGCACATAAAATATGGACAAGACTAAAGGCATTATATGAAGGATATAAGTTCACCAAGCAGGTGAAATTGCAAAACTGGAAGACTAAGATGGAGAGTTTAAGAATGCGAGATGATGATAATTTCATAGAATATGTACAAAGGGTTACAGAGATTTTTACAGGATTAGAAACTCTAGAGGCACATATACTAAAGAAGAAGTGATCACAAAGATTCTCATAAATTTGACACATGTTTACAAAACTAAAGTACAAGTGATAAAATAGATCATACCCTTGACAAGGAACCTAGAAATAGAGATATTAATTGCTAAGTTGACCACCTTTGAGGCTACAAAGCTGGGAGATATTTTACCTATGACAGAAGCTACATTCAAGGCGACTATGCACAATGACAAAAAGGCTTTATCAAGTCTTGTGAGCACCAATAGAGGTAACATGTATGAAAAATTGGTGTATATGTTGATGATTGAGACAAGATAGTAGAAGAGGAAAGGAAAATAGATAAACTTGTGGCTTTGATTGCAAGAAGAGAAAATAGAAGTAAGGGTAAATTTGAAAGGAAGTTACCCCTGAAGTGTTTTTCATGTAATAAGATTGGTCATTTTGCATGTAGATGTCCTTCAAGGGTTCTTAAGAATAAACCTAAGTTTTATAGACTAGATTATTATAATGATAAGGAATGTTATTATGCAATTGAAGGTATGTCTGATGATGATGGTGTGGATTACAATGAGATTGGATTTATTGTTATTAAAGATGATGGGCCTATCAATGAAGAAAGAGCCCTAGTTTCTCATGTTGAAAAGAAATCTAAATGGATCATAGATATTGGATTTTAACATCATATGAGTGGTTATAAAAGTAAGTTTGTTCAGCTAAATAAATATGATGGTGGTGTAGTTAGATTTGGTGATAACACTCTAAAATTGATCATTACAATAGGTTTGATTTCTCTTGATGGTAAAAATAATAATGATAATGTATTGCTTGTTTATGGGATTAAGCATAACTTATTGAGTGTTGGATAGCTTGTAGACAAGGGCTATCATTTGAAGTTCAATGATGGGAAATGTACTATAAAAAGTTATTCAAGAGATTTTATCACATCAGGTACACAGTCAAGAGGTAATGTGTTTGAATTGAATACTACAAAGGCTACATGTTTTGTTGTGAAGGTTGATGATAAATGGTTATGGCATAGAAGTTTTTTTCATATAAATTTTGATAACATTGTGAAAGAAAGTATGATAAATACTTTTAGAGATTTACCAAAAATCGTGAAGCCCTCTAACACCATGTGTAGAGAGTGTGTGATGGGGAAACAAACTAGAAGCAATTTTCAGAGAAAATCTTACTCAACAAAGGGGAAGTTGGATCTGGTGTATACAGATCTCTTTGGTCCTACAAGAACAAGATCATACTATGGAGAAAGGTATTTTATACTCTTTTTTTATGACTATTCTAGGATGATGTGGGTAGCATTTCTTTAAAAAGATTCTAATTTTTTTGATAAGTTTAATATTTTCAGAGAAAAGGTTGAGAATGAATCAGGTGTGAAGATATAATGTTTGAGGTATGATAGAGGTGTAGAGTTTACATCTAATATGTTTAATACCAACTACAAAGAGCATGGAATATACAGAAAAACATTAGATCTTAGGACTCCATAACATAATGGGATTGCAGAATGAAGAAAAAGAACTATACTAGATGCTACAAGAAATATGTTTCTTGAAGGGAATGTGTCATATATGCATTGGAATGAAGCTATTGAAACTTCATTCTACACTTTAAACAAAATTTAGATCAGAGAAGGTACTAGCAAGATACCTTATGAACTTTTGTTTAATCATGCTCCTACTGTAAAATACTTCTGAATATTTGGTAGAAAATATTATTGTATCATCGGAAAATGGAAGCACTTCCATTTAGGACTAGTTTATCCCTCTAAGTAATTGGTTTGGGGTCATTTAAAATGCCTTGAATAAGTCTTTGACTTGGATTTGGCTTTCCCCCCTAATTCTGCCCTATTTTCTACTTTTCTCCTACCTTTTTTGGCACCCTACTCTGGGATTCTAAGATTCTTGACCTCAGGATCAAGATCAACTTGAACCAAACCTAGGTTAGGGTTGACCTCAACCTTGACCCAAGGTCCAAATTTTAGGATCCCAAAGTTGTCAGATGTTAGGCTTCGGAAAGATTTAATTCCCACTTTCGGGTAGGCTATTTTGGTCTTTGAGGCAATGACCCTTGTAATTATATTTAATATAGGTCCACTTATAATGGTATAGGTATAATTAGAATTTAATTCTCCTATGTAGGCCTATCTATAATATTTTACCCTAGATTGGTATATAAGGAAGCTCCTCCTCTCATTTTCTCTAAGTGAAAAGCTAAGTGTGAAAGATGCAAGAAGCAATTCCATCCATCCAAATTCTATGCATAATCTATTTCTTGAAGAATTCAAGCATTCAAGAATTCAAGCATTAAAGCATCCAATTCATCAAGGATATCCATTAGGGATCCATTGAAGGATTCAATCTCTATGGAGCCCTCTTGTTGAATATTTCTCCATCCACATCCATGCAAGCTTCTTCCTATTCCAAGATCCATTCAAGATTGGTGCTGAAGATCTAAAATAAATTGATTTGAGACATCCTACATCCTAAATTCTACATTCTACATTCATTTAGTAAATACATACTTTTTGATCCAAGGATTCGAATCCTCCACCAGGGTTTCTAGACAAGCAAGGTGAATATGTTTATTTACTTTGTTTATTCATGCAATTTGAATTACATTATAAGGTTAATTCCAAAACCGAGGTTTGAACAAGGCAAACCCCTCCCACCAAAAAACAAAAATATTTTTCTTATAGGTACAAGTATAGGACAATAAATTCAAGTGAAGATCTAGATACCCTTTTTGGCAGACTTTTGGGATCTGGAAATAGATTTTTTGTCGAACTGTGCAGGTCAAGGTCGACATTATATTCAGGGTCAGAATTGACATTATGTTCTAGGTCAAGGTCAACCTTTTGTTTTGTGTCAAATTCAACCTGAGCTATATCTGGAAAATATTTCTGGGTTTTTTAGATCTCACAGTTTTGGTTCAAGATCACGAAAATCAATAGTTTCTAAGACTGTGTGATAAGGTTTTTGGCAGATTCTTTTTTGGAGGTATGTATTTCTTTGAAAACATTTCTAGATCTACATTCCTTATCATGAAAATTAAATTTAAGTGGTTAAATGAGGCATAGGGTATCTTTTATTTTTAAATCTCCATTATTCAAAACCCTATCTAAAGATCTCCATTTTTGCACCTTACATTTTGGTGAACTCGTGATAGACGAATCTTTCTTTTTTGGTGTTAGATTTGCATTTTGTGTTAAATCTTACATGCATTTAAACATAGATTTCTTTTATTCTCTTGCATTTATATATCAAAAATAAAAAATTGCAACATTTCTTTAAAAATACAAAAACATTTACATTTTTCATGCTTATAAATTTCATTTCAATGCATTTGGATATATTTAGATCTATTTTCTATGCACTTATTTATTCATTATCATGTTGCACAAGTTGTTTCAAGTGTTTTCCAAACATCCTTCTATAACTTGTGGGATTAAACAACATCTTCATCTTACCTTACCATTGCATGATGTTACACCTAGAAAGACTTTATTTAGCATGTGTGATGTTGCTTTTTCCTCTCTTGTATTACCTTGTAAGGATATATTAGAGCAAGAAGATGATTTAATCTTTCTCTCCATCATATTTCTCTTTATGGAGATGAGTTGAGGATTGATGTTAATTCTTCTCCTAATATGTGTCTTTTATATGAGCCTACTTTAGAGTATAATTTACCTTCTTTCCCCTTTAGGGATCAAGATTTAGTGATTTATGGAACTTCTACAATGTGCTTTATTGATAGGGATGATAATCCTCCTATTTGGGATGAACCTTTGGATTTGGATATTGATTACTCTCTTCCTCATGAAGCCATTGTGGATGATCCTCCTATTTGGGATGAACCCTTGGATAAAGACATTGATTTATTCCCTCCTCATGAAGAAGCTTTGATACAAGAGGGTGATTTATTAATGGATGAAATATGCATACATGATAATGACTCTTTTTCTAAAATGCACTCCCTTTATGCAAACATTTTAGAGAAGGAAGAAGACATTATAGATGCTTTACCTCCATTTGGGATTCCTTCTCGTGATGAGGCGTTAGCAAAGAATGATATGAATTCCCTTAATTCTCTCCATCTTAGTGATGATCTTATGGAGAATCAAGATCCTACCACATCTCCTCCTAGGATGTCTTCTCTGCTTCCTTCTTGTGAATCTATTTGTAGTGTTGAGATAACTAACATGGTTTATCCAAAACCCTTGTTGACTATCAAAGGTTGTCCTCGCATTACTATCAAAGGTAAACCTATAGAGTCTTTAGAGTCTTTCAATGATCAAGATTCGGTAGCTCACACCTATCGTACACAGAATAACCCTCAACCTAATCTGGTGGTTCCTACTTTTTTACCACCTTCTCAACCCATTCTTCCTCCTTCACCGTGTCTTTCTAGCAAGGAGTATGATTTGATAAACCAATTGCGCAATACCCCTGCCAAGATTTCTTTATGGGAGCTTCTTCAAACTTCACCTACCTACCATGAAGCATTGAAAAAAGCTTTAGCAACTCTTTCCACTCCACCTCCTCATAAAGAGAACATCAATTCCTTTTTACAATGCATGCATGCTACCCCGGGTCCTCCTGACATTGTATTTAATCAAAAGGATTTACCTTCTAAATAATTTCAGAATCAATATTATGCTCTTATGGTTGTTGTTACTATCAATAAGAGTAGTGTTCATAGGACCTTGATTGATAATGGATCAGGGCTTAATATTTTTAACATGGACACGCTCAAAGTGATTAAAGCCAATCTTTCAACTATTCAACCTGACAATGTTCCTATACGTGGATTTGATAAAATTGATAAGAACACTTTGGGAAACATTACCTTACCTATCAAAGTAGGTCCATTCATCCTGAATGCTCTTTTTAATATTATGCCTATACCTCTTAATTATAACCTCCTTTTGGGTAGACCTCGGTTGCATGGGATGCATGTCGTTCCTTCCACCCTTCACCGTAAAGTCAAGTTTATTCATAAAAACATTATGTATACACTTCATGCGGATGATTCACCAAATCCTTGTTTGAATATTAAAACCCACAATACTCCTATTCCTAATAGTAAACCTTCTTCCTCTAATGCTCTTCCTAGAGAAGATTGGGGAACCTTGGATTTTAAGCCTACCTTTATTGGAGAGTATAAGGTTTTTGATCTTGATTTTAAGAAGCAACAAAGAGAGTTTGAACAATGAGCTTTTGCTTCTACTTATAATGCCCTTCGTAATAACTTTGTCACCACTTCTACCCACTATGAATCTTTCAAACTTACTAGTAATGACATACTGACTACTAAATTTCCATTGAATCCTTTGATATGGCTTCTCATTGTGGTTCTGGTTATCATTTACTAGTTAAACAAGGATTCCATGGTCAAGGATGTGGTAAGCATAAATAGGGAATTCAAATGCCCTTACAGAATGGGGGCATGAGCATTCTTAGAGATTGGGATTTAATCCTCACTAACACATCAATGTGACCAACATCTCAAATAACACTTCAAAACATGATAACCGTATGAAGGAATTTGACCAAAAATTTCTTTTTCCTAAACTCCTTCGTGCTAAGATGATTACTAGACCTAAATGCAAAAAGAAACGTAGTCCACACTTGAAGACTCTTCCTTTTTGTTTGTATCATAGATTTCATGATCACTCTACTAATGAATATCAAGCTTTACATTATAAGATTAGGCATCTCATTGATAGTAAAATTATTAATGTATCATGTGGAAATAAGTTGTATTTCAATCATGTTTTCTATAAATAAAATTTATGTTCCTATTATGGAGCTCCACATTATGTAAACAATGTTAGCCTAATCCTTGGGGGCTTGTTGTCTTGCATAGTGTTGTGAGAAATATAATAGGTCCCCTTTCATCCTTGTTCCTATGCTTGGGGGTCAAGGATGCCATCTCCTTCTTTTCTGTCTTTCCGGGATCCACTTTTCCCTTGGGTAAGCAATATCTATCTATTATGTGATATCCAATCATACATGAAAATTTTGGTTTGCATTGAGGATCTATGCCCTTGATTATAACCTATTTCTTTGTTTTATATTAGGTTTCCATGGTTGATAAATATCTCACCTTGGAAACTGAATAGTGTGCTATCCCTCACGAGGGTTAGTTTTTCACTTCTTGCATGATATCTCTTTCCATTCATCCCTTCCATAGCCTCATAGGAGTTGTGACCTTCTCGGCTTGGACTAGGTGTTGTCTATGGATATTGTCTTGATGTTGAAGAATGATTTATCCTTGTTATTTTCTTTTCTTAACATGTCAAAATAGTATGTATTTTTCCATCTTGAGGAGGGGGCATATATACGGCCTCCCTTGTTCTTTATTATGCATTTTTGTTCTAACCTTTTATTTTGTAGCATGCTAAATCTTCTGAAGGTAATGCACATAAGGTGCTAAATCTTGAAGAGATACGCATTCAATTACAATTCAATATGCTACATCATCATAAGGTAATGCACATAAGTTGCTAAATCCTAAAGAGACGCATTTTACAAATGTATTCCATGGTGATATAGGGATATGGATCCATGCGTACTTCATAAAAGATGTCAGAAGACACACTACATACATGCACAAAGCCACCAAAAGGTGCACAAATTTATGGTGTGAGTATCAAGTTCTTTATTAGTGGGCCATCCTATCCTTTTTGTGGTTCACAGTGAGATACACACATCTTACTAGGTGAGCTAGCCACTCCTCTCTCACTTTTTCTCTTTGACTAGTGATTTCTCTCTTATCATGATCTTAGGGTTGATAAAGACTTAAGTCCCTGGGGGCTTGAGGATTCCTTTGTCCCTTTTGATTTCAATAAGATTATCTTTTCTTTATGATCTCCTTTACCAAGAGTTTGCATCGAGTCCATACTCTTGCTAAAGTGGGGGCTAAATGTATCCTCGGAAAATGGAAGCACTTCTATTTAGGAATATTTTATCCCTCTGAGTAAGTGGTTTGGGATCATTTCAAATGCCTTGAATGATTCTTTGAATTGGATCTGGCTTTTCCCTTGATTCTGCCCTATTTTCCACTTTTCTCCTACCTTTTATGGCACCCTACTCTGTGATTCTGAGATTCTTGACCTCAGGATCAAGTTTGACCTTCTGGTTTAAGGTCGACCTTGAATCTAACCTAGGTCAAGGTTTTCCTTGACCCTGACCTAGGTAAGGGTCAACCTCAACCTTGACCCAGGGTCCAAATTTCAGGATCCCAAAGTTTCTGGATATCGGGCTTCAGAAAGATTTAATTCCCTCTTTCGGGTCGACTATTTCGGTCTTCAAGGTAATGACCCTTGAAATTATATTTAATATAGGTCCACTTATAAGGGTATAGGTCTAATTTGAATTTAATTCTCCTATTTAGGCCTCTCTAGAAGATATTGCCCTAGATTGGTATATAAGGAAGCTCTTCTCCTCTCATTTTCTCTAAGTGAAAAGCTAAGTGTGAAAGAGGCAAGAAGCAATTCCATCCATCCAAATTATATGCATAATCTATTAAAGGAAGAATTAAAGCATTCAAGGATCCAATTAATCAAGGAGATCCATTAGGGAGCCATTGAAGGATTCAAGCTCTATGAATCCCTCTTGTTGAAGATTTTTCCATCCACATCCATGCAAGCTTCTTCCTATTCCAAGGTCCATTCAAGATTGGTGTTGAAGATCTAAAATAAATTGATTTGAGACATCCTACATCCTACATTCTACATTCTACAATCATTTATAGAATACATACTTGTGGATCCAAGGATTTGAATCCTCCACAAGGGTTTCTATCCAAGCAAGGTGAATTCATTTATTTACTTTGTTTATTTATTCAATTTCAATTACATTATAAGGTTAATTCCAAAACCGAGGTTTGACCAAGGCAAACCCCTCCCCCCCCAAAAAAAAAACATTTTCTTGTACGTATAGGTACATGACAACAAATTCAAGTGCAGATCCGGATAGCCTTTTTGGCAAACTTTCGGGATCCAAAAATAGATTTTTTGTCAGATTGTGTAGGTCAATGTCGACACTCTCTTCTGGGTCAGAATCAACATTCTATTCTAGGTAAAGGTTGACCTTCTATTTTGGGTCAAAGTCAACCTAAGCTAGATCTGGAAAATATTTTTGGGTTTTGTAGATCTCACAGTTTCAGTTTAAGGTCACAGAAATCAACAATTTTTGAGACTGTCTAATAAGGTTTTTGGCAGATTCTTTTTTGGAGGTATGTATTTTATTCCATTATTCTTTGCAAACATTTCTATATCTACATTCCTTATCATAAAAATTAAATGTAAATGGTTAAATGAGGCATAGGGTATCTTTTATGTGTAAATCTTCATTGTTCAAAACCCTATCTAAAGATCTTCATTTTCCCACCTTACAGTTATATCAAAAGGGATGATGAGATATGAAAATTTGATGCTAGAAGTGATGAAGGAATTTTCCTTGGGTATTCTACTAAGAGTAACACTTATAAGTGTTTCAATATGAGATTGAGGAAGATATTTGAAAGTGCTAATGTAATAATTGATGAGAGGTTTCAGATTCAAGAAAGAATCTATGACTACAATCAAATTACAGAGAATAGGGAGATTTCTTAAAGTTAAGAGGGAACTCTTGATGTTGACAATGAAATTGAGGTATGCTTGAATGATTCTACTGAAACTTTAAAGACACCAAGGTATGTTAAGAAAAATCATCCTAAAAAATTTTTTATTGGTGATGCAAATAAAGGAATGATGACAAGATCGAGAATAAGAAATGAGATTTGTTTGATTTCACAAGTAGAACCAAAAATTACTGATGAAGCGTGTAGAGATGAATCTTGGACTAAAGAAATGAAATAATAATTGGATCAGATAGAAAAAAAAAACACTTGGTAATTGGTTCATAGACCTAAGGACAAGAATTTTATAGGGACTAAATGAGTTTTCAGAAACAAAATGAATGAAGAAGGTATGGTTGTAAAGAATAAGGCTAGACTGATTTGTAAATGCTACTCACAACAAGAAGGCATAGACTTTGAAGAAACATTTAATCCTATTGTGAGATTACAAGAATTAAGATTGTTCCTTGCTTATGCAGAACACAAGAAATTTAAGGTATATCATATGGATGTGAAATATGCATTTCTGAATGGAGATCTAGAGGAAGAAGTGTACATTAAGCATCCTCATGGCTTTCCTTTGACAGATAATGAAGACATGGTTTTCAAGTTGAAAAAGGCATTGTATGGACTAAAACAAGAACCTAGAGCATGCTATGCATGGTTAGACAAGTACTTACTATATCTTGGCTTCAAAAAAGGTGGTGCAGATAGTAATTTGTATTTGATAACTAGTGAAGATGGAATCTTTATTGTTGAAGTCTTTGTAGATGATATTATTTTTGGAGGAAATGATGAAATGAGCAAGAATTTTTCAGAGGAAATGAAAAATGAAATATAAATGTTTATGACTGGTGAAATGAATTTTTTCCTTGGTTTGTAAATTAATCAAGATGAGCATGGTATTTTCATCTCTCAAACCAAGTATTTTAAGGAATTGTTGAAAAAGTTTGGAATGAAAGATTGTAAACTTGTTGGAACACCTATGGTTACTGGTTGCAAGCTTATTACTACTGATGAATCTCAGAATGTTTTTTAGCAAAGTATAGATCCATTATTGGAGGTTTACAATATCTAACTCACACTAGACCATACATTTCCAATGCAATTGGAATTTTTATGAGGTTTCAAGAAGTTCCTAAAGAGACTCATCTTTCTGCAGTTAAGAAAATATTTAGATATTTGAAAGGAACACTGGATTACTTTTGAAGAGCCAGTGGTTATATACTATGATAATACAAGCATAATGAACATGTCATATAATCTTGTTATGCATTCAAAACCAAACACATTTTAATCAAATGTGAATTTTTGAGAGACAAGGTTGCAAAAAAGGAAGTCAAATTGTAGTACATCAGTACAAAGGAGAAAATAGCAGATATATTCACAAAAACTTTGTCAAAATATGTCTTTAAGTATCTCAGGGGTATGCTTGGGGTGGGAATCCCTCCTTGAAAGAACTAAATAATGTAGAAATGCATCATCCAGTAGCTATCAGAGCTATATTAATCACTAAACTTGATTCTTGGATGCACTCCTTGGGGGGAGTGATTGTAGAATATATCACAACATATTTGGGTGATCAAGCACTTGGTTTTTGAAGGAATAAAGATTTGAAAAAAAATCTACACCTTGCAAAGGTGAGATGGTTAGGGAACGAAGATAGATATCAAACCCTTTACCATTAATGTCAAAGGGGGAGAGAAGAGGATATTGAGAAGATTGTATTGAGAAGGATAGTGTTTGGGTTGAAGGATTTTCTCATATGCTTCCATCAATGCCAAAGGGGGAGATTATTGGAATTGGTTCTGTGAGAGGTGTTGGAATTCATGTTTTTAATTTATGTCAACATATGTTTTAGTTGAAGTCTCAGGAAGACTGGTTATCACTGGTATAGGAAAGACTAATAGAAGTGTACAAAAACTGTACAGGATTTCAAAGCATGCGAGCATGGATATGTATATAGGGATGAGAATGGATCTTATATCTAAGGTCACTTGGCTTGATCTTACTATTGTTAGAATTTATAGTTGTTTTTTTCAAGACTAGTTACAGAACTCTAACATAGGATTATGATAGAGTTGGGATCTATGTTTTGAAGATAACTTGGATGTGAGCACGAGTTGTGATTTGTGAGCCTAAGGCGTGGTAGAAGACATGTTAGATAATTTTACTTGTGATTTTTGGGTCGATGTATTCTTGGTGATGTCAGATGCAGTGTGTGATCTTGCAAATATCTATTTGTGGCCGACTATAGTGATGAAGTGTGTTTAAAAGATGGCGAGCGTGGATTATGGATCTTGGAGTATAATTAATGAATTTTAATTGATGTTCACTTGTTTAAGGTAGTGTGTGTATCTTAGCAAGGGTATATATAATTTTTTGTGCATTGGGGAACTCTTAATAGGCTGACCTAATTATTTATTGTAAACTTGTATAAAGGAGAGTTATTTCTTGGTGAGGAAGTGTGGATGTGTAATGTTGAAGATGTGAGCTTGTATATGTGAATTTTTCTAGATGTAGAGTAGAGATAGTGATTGTGATGAAATTCATTGGAATTGTTTAAGCAAAACAAGTTGCTATCAGTCAGGTCACTGGATATTGTTACTCATATATATGTATTTTGGACAATGGATCCAGAAGGTGGATTTAACCTTCACATTTGGGTTGTGAGCCTCTTGTTTCTCTTTAATCCTAATAGGGTATTTCCTTTAACAGGAATTGCGTATTTTATGTAATAATCATCTCCTAACAGGGCTAAATCTCCTAACATGGATACTATACTTTTAGTACATTATTAATGGGTGCTAATTCCCACAAGGGTTTTTCCCTTAATAGGGTTTCCTTGAAAAATAATTGCTTGTATTATGGTGTTTTATTTAATGTGTTCATATTTGCACTAAGTATTTGGTTTATAAAGTTTAACATTTAATATTTGGCTCAAAACTGATTCACCCCCCTCTCAATTATGTTGGTGGACTATTATTTCTAACAGATAGTTGGTCCTATTGACCAAGATCATCCGGAAGTCACATTATAGGTAGCACTTGAGAAGAGAGAGCCTCTATAATCTTCAAATCCTTTTGTAAAAGCATCTATGGAATGGAAGCTTGAATTCGAGAGATTTGAAGTTGAGACTATTTGCATGGTTTTGAAGCATTTTAGAATAATTCTCATTAAGGTAACACAACTCATTGACCTGATGGAAGGAGAACAAGGAATTCATGACAAGAAAAAATAATGGCAATGAGCACTTCCCTATTTGAAGGTCATAAGAAAGAAACTCTTTCAATTTTTGGTGAAATTGTATTAAGGTGCAGAGTTGGATAATTTTGATGAGTGGGTTACTTCCATCAGTGTCACCATTAAAGGCTATTAGAAGAGCTTGGAAAAGATTGAGGAGAGGAGAAAACATGATATGCTACGCATAGAGTAGATAGAGAAATTCTTTGATGGAATGGAATTGGATTTGTATGAGGATGATAATAAACTAAAGTTATATTCCACAAAGGATATTGTCCAATAGTTTGTTGGAATTATAGCTGGGGTGAACACACAGGAATATTTGCAAAAATTATTTTGCTTCAAAGAGGATATGAATTACATAATGGAGCACATAGACGAGATCAAAGTGTTCAGTTCAAACCTCACCTCATTCTAAGTAAGGTGACAAAGGAAATTGGAATCCATAGAGTTTCTTTATTTTGATGAAGTCTGAGAGATCATAGCGATACTTTGCAAAGCTCACCTAAGCATTATTCCAGAGAACTAAGTGTGCTTTGATACTTAGTCATTTTTGTGGACTTCAATCATTTTGAGACAGCCAATTTTATGTGTTACAATTTTCGGAGGTCCACAACCCTGAAAATCCAAGATATCAAATTTCCTATTTAGCCAATTTTCAGAATTGCAATTTTTGGAGGTCCACAACCCCAAAAATCCAAGGTTACAAAATCTCCAAACTTGCTCATTTTTTAGTATGACATTTTTTGGAGGTCCACAACCCCAAAATTTCTGGGCTCACATTTTTCAATCATTTTTTTCACATAAGATCATTTTTTAAAGTAGATGACATGTGACTGGAGGTCATTTTTACAATTCAAGGGGTCTTATATAAGTTACACACCAGAAGAGAAGTTGGATCCATGTATTTTGGGCATGAACATAAAAAATGAAAATCAACCACATGCAAACAAGGAGAAGAAATGGTGGAACTGCAGTTCAAACTCCTTCATTTTAGGGGTTGATTCTAGTCTGATTTTGCATTTACTAAATGTACACATGGATGGGAATCTATGAAACTTTTTAGAAATTATTTTAGTAGTAGTTTTGCATTGTTAAACTCTATATTTAGTTTTATTACGCTATGTTTTCTGTAGATGAAACCGTAGCTATAGGTTTCTAATTTTCTAAGTTAAAGCACTATATATTTCATTATAGAGATATAATTATGGTTGAATTATTTATACAATAAAACTATATTTTGTTGGTGCTTCATTCATTGTGTGATTATTCTACTATCTATGCAAAATTTATGAATTTGTGCATGCTTGTTCATTTATTTCAGTGAGCCAACTATGTTTTATTGTGAATATATCTATGATCAATTTTAGAGTTTATCATTATTATCTATCTTTCTGTGATGAATGATTGGAAATATTTTTTTCTACTGGTTTAAAGATAAATTTCTCTTGTGTGTGTGTGCATCTGGTGGTTCACGATTTGATGAATTTTGAAAAATATTGCATCTGGGAAAATTGTCTTCAAATGATTGCATCTTCTTAATTTGGAATTGTGAGTTCATCTAATTTATGTTTTGTGGTTTTCCATCTTTTCAAATATTAATTCACAAGCTTGATTCAATAATGGTTTATGTCCTTTAGATTTCATTCTAGTAAATTTTCTCATCATTATTTTTACTCAATCTTTTGATATTTTTTTTTGAAATTGGTTAAGATAGTAAATCATCATAGGGTTTAAAATTAGATTTACATTGTTAGGAAACTGCATACATTGAAAGATGAGAAAATACAAAAAAAAAAGTGCTAAATTTTCTTTTGCAGTCTGAATTTTTAATCGTACCAGCAAAGGCCTCCTTTTGAACATTCATATTTATCTTTAATTGAGTCTTTGTGTGGTTATACCATGACCACAGAGAACCTTGGGAGTGACTTCATCATTCTTTCAAGAGGGGAATCTACATTGCTTATTCCTAACTATTACATCATGTAAATACGATGCTCAACAAAAGTGGTGCTAGAAGGAGGGCCTGAAAAATAGCAGGCTGGAGAATATCAGATCATTCTCACCAAAGAGGTTTGAGTGAGTGCTTAGATCAGCATTGAGAAGGGGTGAGTTCCTTAATCTTACCCACTATCACAAATCTCATAGTGATAAGAGAAAATCAAAACCAATTCCTCTTTCAACTGCTCTGCAAAACATGTGTGGCCAACAATCACATATTGCTGCCCCAATTGCTATCACAACCATTAATCAAAATGAGAATTTTCCACCACCTGTCCAAATGGATTTCTTTTTTAATTCCCAGAGTTCCCTTTTGAACATATATGGTAAGTTACATGAATTACCTAAGAATCCTAAGATGTTTTGTACCAATTTTTTGTATGGTGAATCTAGGATAGCGAAAGATCATATTCATGTTTTTAAAGAAATATGCAACCGGAAAGAAATTGTGCATCAAGATGTGGTTTCTTGCTTGTTTCCATATACACTTGGTGACTTTTCCTACAAAAAGTATCTAAAATTTCCTAGGGGATCCATCACAACATGGGTTGATTTTGAGACCAAATTTCTAAATCAATTTAAACTCTATGTGGATCCCGCTAACCTCCACCATCAGTTTATCTCAACCAAGAAAGATCCAATTGACCCTATTTCCATTTTTAATCATTGTTTCCATAAGATGTATCAAACATTTGAAGATCCTTACATGGTACCCATAACCACTGTCATACAAGTGTACCTAAGAGCCTTATATCCATTGACTCCAATTTTCTTGAGAAGGCTCCCACCTACGGATATAGATACATTAGAAAAAGCGTCCAATGAAGCAACCATTTTCACACAATGGATGGATCTGCAAGCTAGTGGAAATTTTGGTACTCTACTATCATTTTGAAATGCTTCAACTATGAATGCATTCCCAGCCATCAACCATGCCCTGAATAATCATACTCCATTTCTAAATCCCATACCAACCCAACAACTCAATGTCCCACCACCGACTATCACCTATCCAATCTATGAGGACCATAAGATAGCTTTCTCCAAACAAAAAATTGCACCTCCTAGTGAGCCTAATAATCACTGGCCTCCAAGTTGGATGTCATAAAAAATAATTTGTCTAAATTGACCAACAATCTCATTAGAATGAATCTAAATTCATGTTAGAACCAAGGTTGTTATCAATGATAACCCGCCGCTCGAAATATGTATTCTCATAACCAAAACTGAAGTTACAACACCTATGAAAATAACAATAACAATAAATCACATGATAAAAAATTTAGACAATAGCTACCAAATAGACCTTGGAACACCCGACCGAATAATGGTAGCATATTGGCTGATAATTCTAATGTATATGAATCTTCTAATGTAAATTTTGTAGGAATTGCAAACGCATACTAGGATAACAATGGGTACGGAAATGATATGCATAACCAAAAACCTCAAAACTTTGATCAGCCCCATGTCCAATTTAATGCAATGTTGTTCAATTCCTATGAACTTGAGACAGGAGAAGGCTCTAGTAAAAAAACAAAAGAAGAAGAGTTTGTGTTTCCATTTCATAGGGAAAGGGATCCTAAATACTTTAAAGTTAACACATTTCAGAACAATAATTGAAGCTCTTAAAATTTTAGAAATTAAAAGGAACCTTTGACAAATGGTATTCCCCAAGGGAAACAACCAACAACACTAGATCTATGAGCTAGAAATAATCCTACACCACAAAAGGGCCCAAATGTTTCTACTTCGTCACCACCAAATGTACCCACTATGCACAGAAACCCATCTTGGTCAGTTGAAAAGTATAGTGTTGTTGAAGGACTTAAAAATACAAAGGAAAATATCTCAATGTTTGACATGTTACAAAGTTGTCCTTCTCAAAGGGAAGCAATCCTAAAATCTTTGTACCATTATAAAAAAGGTACAACTAACAATACATAGTCTCCCACATCAAATGTGAATGCATTGGAGGCATTCCCAACAATGTTTAAAGATAAGTTGGAGGTGCCCCCATTCCTACTGAGCTTACATATATTTGGTAAAAATTTGCACAATTTTTTGATCGACTCAGGGGATTCATGTAAAGTTATATCGCTCTCTATCTACCAAAAGTTGGGAATGGTTCCTCAAACCACAAACAAAGTAGTGATACATCTAGACAAAACAAAGGTTAAGGTTAGTGGCATACTGAAAGATGTGCACATCCAACTTGTTGTTGATCCAAGGGTGAAATAATACATTGACATACATATTATAGACATTCTAGAAACTTACGAGATGTTTTTGAGCAGAGAATGGACTAAGTGCCTAAGAGGTTGGATCTCTACTGATTTTACTCAACTGTGGTCACCATGGAAGGGATTAAATAATCAAATCAAGATTAATGTTGAACCCAAACTCAAGAAGATGATTATAGATTAAAATGCCCTAAATGAGGTGTTTTTCACCCAAACCAACTTGGGTACATATCGATTGGACAATGTCCTTATGTTCCAAATCAAAGAGACTGATGATTTTGATGGTAGTCCTGTACAAGGCTTATAGGAGTTTCAGGTTGACAAATAATTTTTTCAAGGATTCAATAAAAATATCACCAAAAAATTGAATCATTTGGGTCCTGACATGGATCCCAATATATTATTACTACCAATGTATTGTCAATTGCATCAATTGGGTCATTCTGATTTCACATGCGTGAGTTGTCAAGATGTGTTATCCAGAGTGCTAGCCTGGATCACTCAATCGATTGAAAAAGTTCAAAGTCTTGGACTAGGTGATAAGAGTATTGCATTAAACACTCTCATCAATGCTTCATCAAGTGAAGGTAGTTCACCAAGTCATATTCCTCAAACAAGAGTTCAGGCAGAGGGTGAAGATTTAGACTCATATGGCACCAGTCTCACGTATAGTAGAGGTAGTGAATAGATTTCCTTAGATAATGGTGCCTTACTACCTTATAAAAAACCCCAACCCACTCAGAATGTCAAAGGTCAAATGTCTTTGGGTGTTAGTGACATACAAAGGGAGGACAAAGAGAAAATGAATTCTTTAGACAATGAGGAGAATAAAGGACCGAAACCTAAAATTCCAGGAGTTCGAAATGGGCTTCATCTCAAGCTAAAATTAGTCAAGATAGACTGGATATGGAAGCTATATTTTGATGGTTCTAAGTGTAAAAAAGGAGCTAGTTTTCAGATTGAACTAATTAATCCAAGAGGTAAGACCTTCTATGCTGCCAATAGATTGTAATTTTTATGTATTAACAATGTCATAGAGTACAAAGCACTAGTGTTATGTCTCCTCTTGACGCATGAAAATGGGATAAAGGCTCTAGTAGTAGAAGGTGACTCTCATTTGATCATCAAATAGGTTCGCAGTCAATATTCATGTAATCACAAAGGTTGATCTCTTATCAGAATAGAGTATGGGACTTGATCAAATATTTTGAAAAATTTAACATTAAGTCTATCCAAGAAGAAAGAATGTAATTGTAGATGCACTAGCTGTATCTGCTAGTTCATTATAACCTATGAAGAAGTCTAAATTTAAAAGGTTCATAGTTGATCTCATCATTGCTCCGGTCATTCCAGATAATATTACAAATGTCGAGGTCTCCCAGGATGATCAACATATCCTTGAGTTCATCATGTGCACAAGTGTGTTCGAAAAACAAGGTATTGATGAAGAATTAGAGGAACTAGATAGGCCAACTGAATCAAAAGAAGTTGATGATCAGGGCATCATGAATATAAAAATGAGTTCCATGCCCAAGGGTATGGTTGCATTGGAAAGGATTTTTGACAAAGATATATTAGTTGCAAAAAGGTAGCCAGAGCCAACACTAAGAGGTGACGAGTGTGAAACATACAACCTTGAGATTGAGGATGACCCAAGAGAGGTGCATATTGGGAAGTTTAGAACTAAGGATGAGAAAA
This sequence comes from Thuja plicata, assembly GCA_018584345.1. NCBI lineage: Eukaryota > Viridiplantae > Streptophyta > Pinopsida > Cupressales > Cupressaceae > Thuja > Thuja plicata. The sequence goes on from MU223742.1 coordinate 5,537,600, forward strand.
GGATGGTGCAAATCCTTACCGAGTACCAAAATTTTATAGCTAGGATTTATAAAGAATTAAAAACCCATGACACCTTCATCATAGTAAATAATATCCCATCGAAACCAGATTCCAAACATTTTTTACAGAGGTTGAGGCTAGTAAATCCAATTATGGAACCATTCATATAGAAGGAGGTCCAAAATTTTTTGGACACAAAGATTATTTTTCTAATCTGTCATTCCACATGGGTCGTAAATTTGGTCCCAGTAAGAAAGAAGAGCAGGGAGATCAATTTATGTGTGGATTTTAGGAACCTAAACTGAGCTTCCCAAAAGGACAATTACATGTTGTCATCTCTACATGAAGTGATACAGGTAGTGAATGGATCCAAAATGATGTCTCTCCTTGATGGTTATTGAAGCTATAATAAGGTTATGGTAAAAGAAGAACACCGATTGAAAACAACATTCACCACCAAGTGGGGGATGTTTGTATATTGTTGAATGTCGTTTGGCTTGATCAATATTGGAGCAACCTTTCAATAGTAAATGGACACCTCTTTAAAAGGTTTAGTGGTGAAATGTAAAATTATCTACATGGATGATCTTACAGTTTTTTCTAAAGACCGGGTAGATCATATAGATGACCCACGAAAGGTTCTTAAAAGATGCAGGAGGTACGGGATCTCACTCAACCCGAAGAAATGTGTCTTTGGGTTCATAGAAAGAAAATTTTTAGGAAATATTAAATCTAAGGCTAGGATAGTAGTATATCCTAAACCATTCAAGGGTATCCTCAAGTTTACCCCACCGAATAGCTAAAAATAATTAAAATCTTTTTTTGGAAAGATAAATTTTGTGAGGAAGTTTATTAGTGGCTTTGCAGAGATAGTGAAACCATTGAGAGACATGTTGAAAAAGGATGCCAAGATTGAGTGGATGAATCTGGTGAATAAATCCTTTGAAGAGATAAAAATCATCATTTCCACAACACCTATCTTAGCTATCCTATATTACACTATACCTTTTAAGGTATATTCATTTGCTTCCAAAGATTCATGCACGAGAATCCTCACACAAAAGAAGGATGGTGAAAATGAAAGTCCAATAAAATTCATGAGTTGTCCTCTTAAGTATGTTGAGATAACATACCCAAATTTGGATAAACAATCATTCACCTTGGTGAAAGATGTGAAGGAATTTTGACATTACATTTTGAGAAGTAAAGTGTTTGGAATTGTTCTGGATGCAGTAGTAAAGTCCTTATTAATGCAAAATGAATTAGGAAATCATAGAGAAAAATAGATGGAAATTCTACAAGATTTTGATCTCAAGATTCATCCTATGAAACTAGTAAGAGGTCAAGGCGTAACAAGTCTTATGGTGGAGATGGAAGAAGGGTTGGTATGTCAAACTTACACAAATCAAGGGGTTATTTCAGACATTTGGTATCAATATGTGGTCTATTATCTTCTCTAGAATGTTTTCCCAAGGGGATTGAATGGCTCACAAAGAGAGCCATGAGAATTAAAATTTATTTTATGCTCAAGAACAGACAATTATACAAATGCAATTATGATGGATTGTACCTGAGATGTTTAGATAAAGAGGAGGCAAAAACATCTTGATTGATTTTCACAAAAATATGGCATAGGTCATGGATCCGCTAAAGATATTTCTCACCAGATCATGAGATTGGGATACTATTGGCCCACTCTATTCAAAGACACAAAAGAACATGTAAGATCTTGTCATACATGCCAATTCAGCGCCGCCCGTGAAGAAACCATGCAATGCCTTTAAAGCTAGTATATGAGGTACGTCCATTCTCCCAAAGGGGCTTGGATTTTTTTGGTAACATAAATCCACCACAATCTATAGGTAATATGTATATTCTAATGATGATAGACTATTGCACACATTAGATAAAATATTAGGCATTGAAGAATCACACTACTAAAGTGGTGACCAAGTTTCTGGAGGAATGCATTATAAAGAGGTTTTGTATGCCTTTCTATCTTGTATGTGATAATGAACCCTCATTTTCCTTTGTTTCACTTACATAATGGGATTTCAAAAATAAGGTAATTGTTAAATTCTCTTACAATTACTATCTGCAAGGTAATGGTGTTGCAAAATCCACTAACAAAAATTTAACAATTGTAATCAAATGTATCTTAGATGGTAATCCTAGGGATTGGGACACATAGTTAAAGTATATCTTGTGGACCGACTGAGTCAAAATAAAAAATGCCTCAATAATGTCCTAATGACATGTAACTGGTTGAATGTTTGAAGATGTTAAGTTAATCACCAAAATGAAGAAGGATAATGCAATGTTAAGGAATGTAGCTTCGTTCAGATAAAATCATTGTTATTGAATTATCAATTACACATTGATATATATGTAATAATAATAATAATATGTATTATAATTATTATATATATCCATATAATTTATATAAGTGGATTATTATCATATTGTGATATATACATATAATTAATATTATGAGAATA